>VXAU01003686.1:78508-114988 GCA_013399695.1 Formicarius rufipectus | reverse complement strand
CAGTGGGAGAAGATCAGGGCCATTAGCTCCTCATTGGTTGGTAGGGGAAAGGAAAATTCCACCTGCTCCTAAGAAAACTAAAACAGTACCATAACCATAACTAGAGGGGCTCTACCTCTAGAGGCATGGGATAACTGTGTCTGTTGGACTGTGTAGATCTAATGGTCTGGCACATCAGACTCACAAGAATATAAGTCCTTATTTGACACTGGCAGACAATGTACCCTGATGCTATCAAAATATGTAGGGACAGAATCCGTCTGTATTTCTGGGGTAACAGAGGGATCACAACAGTTGACTGTATTGGAAGCTGAAGTGAACTTGAGCAGGAATGAATGTGACTGGCTCAGAGTCCCTCTGTGTCCTTGGCATAGATTACCTAGAAAAGGGTATATAGAAAAGGACATAATTGAACTTTTGGAAAATCTATTTTAGAAACAGAAGAAAGAAGACAGCTGAGTACTTGCCTGTCTTCTCAGAGGACCCTTCTGCTGTAGGACTGCTCCGAGTTGAAGAAAAACAGGTACTGATTGCTACAACAACAGTTCACTGTCGACAATACCACACTGACTGGGACTCTGTGACCCCAACCCATAAAATGATTAGTGAACTGGAGAGCCAGGGAGTGGTCAGCAAGACTCTCTAATCCTGTAACAAGCCTATAAGGCCAGTGTGTGAATCCAGTGGAGAATGGAGACTGACAGTGAACTGTCATATCCTGAATGATGTCACACCACCACTGAGTGCCACTGTGCTGGACATGCTGGAACTTCAGTATGAACTGGAGTCCTAGGCAGCAAAGTGGTGCCACCATTGACATTGACAATGCATTCTTTTCCATTTCATTAGCAGGAGAGTGCAGGACTCTCTTTACCTGGAGAGTCATCCAGTACACCTGGAACCAACTGCCCCAGTGGTGAAAACACAGCCCCGCTATTTGCCATGGACTGATTCAGACAGCACTGATAAAGGGTGAGGCTCTGTTGAATTGCAATATGAAATGTTGAATTGCAATATGTAATATTAGTTGCTGAATAACACTGCCACTGTATGTCGTAACTACCATGGACACTGATACACCAGTCATGGACTACATGAACTCAACAGACATCTTGAGGGGGACAGCCAGTGAGTATTGAAATAATATCTGTGCTTTCATATAGTTATATGTATATACATGTATGTATATGTATATGGTTGGGAAATATAAGATCTGTGCATAGCGTAGATGGTATAGAATAAGGGGTGGATAATGAGTCCCATTTTTACCTCTCATTCTCCAGCAAGAGGGTGTCAGCGTCAGACTTGTGCACCTTTTCCTCTGTGCTGCTGTCCATTTCCCTGCCTCCACTCTGTTCCTCTGGCACACTTTTGAGGGACATGACAATATGGAGAAGAGAGGTGACACGATTTGTTTATCATTCTTTCTCATTGGTTTGAGGCTGGGAGGTAGGAAACATCAGCTGCAGGATCTCCCCTGCCATCTTGCCTTTGTTCCTGATAACTGTGTGGGTGGCGTGCAGGAATGACTACCGTACAGCCTTGGTCAGGTAAAACATCTCTTTTTGTAAATGTTTGCTACTAATATTGCTGTTCTTGTTGTGTGTGTCTTATTCCCTTGCTTTGTGCTTACATTAACCTCTAAATTCTCTTTTTGTCCCTCCCTTACTGGAGAGGGGTAAGGGAGGGGTCAGGGAATGGGAAGGGGAGTGGTTTATTTGGAGTTTAATTTTTGGCTGATATTAAAACTAGCACACATGTCCTGAATACCGCAGAACTCACCAGAGGAGGATCAGTGCCCAGTCATTCAGTAGAAAGTGGGCTACAGTCAGCCAACTCATAACATGTATATGCAGACGTGCCTGCTAAATTACAGTTTCCATGGCAAGATGAATTTTGCAAGGGGATCATATCTTTTCTTACAGAATATACAGATACTATTTTTTAGATGCGAATGAGGGTTTAGTTAAAAAAGCAGCACCTGTGAGAAAGGAATGCATTTTATATGGCAAACTCTTAGTGCTGATACAATTTTGAATTATAATTTTGTATATTAGTATAATAGAAGCCAGCTTGGATCAGATCCATGGGAAATGTCATGTTAGTAATGAAACTAATTTTAATAGTAATATTAATGTTTGCTGAATTTAAGAGTAATAGCTGTTTCCCTTTGTAGAAGGATATGACTTTTCTTCCAGTAACACATTTCTCCGCTTCTGAAAAACCAGAGTAACAGTTTGAATATATCTGCATGCATGCATATACTGAAGCATCATTCCAAACTGCATAGCCTCCATAGAAAAACTGAATTAATAGATGACCAACTTGGTTGCTGAGCTAATTTTCGTTAAGGTAGAGCGGATTTTCTTCATACCATCTGATATGGGGCTGTTTTGGACTTGTGCGGGAAACATCAGTGTTGTTTTCATTACTGCTGAGCAGTGCTTCTGTAGAGTCAAGGCCTTTTTGAACTCTCACGCCACTCCACCAGTGAAAGGGATGAAAGGGCATAAGATGCTGGGAGGAGGCACAAGACAAAGGGAGAGGACACAGCCAGGACAGCTGACCCCAAATGACAATAGGGATATTCCATAGCGTATGGTGTCATACTCAACATATACAGCAGAGGGAATAAGGAGGAAGAGGGATGTTCAGAATTATGGCTTTTATTTTCCCAAGAAGACATTATGCATTATGGATGGAATCCTGCTTTTCTGAGGATGGTTAAACACTCACCTGTCAATGGGAAGTGGTAATGAATTCCTTATTTTGACTTGCTTGTGTGCATGGCTTTTGCTTTACCTATTAAACTGTCTTTGCTTCAACTCATGAGTTTTCTCACTTTTACTCTTCCAATTCTCTCCCCTGTCTCACCATGAGCTGTGTGGGACTTATTTGCAGCTGGGGTTAAACCATGACAGGTGCACATTTATAAAATGATGAGATTTCTCTCCAGTGCAGAGTGATGAGTTTCAGTGACATGATGTTGAAAGACCACTTCTTCATGAAAAGAAGTCCAGATGACTTTCTAGGTCATGAAGAAGACCCAGAAGAATACTGCTTGGAATTTTGATAATCTTTTTCTCTACTTGAAAAAGCTGTTAAAGAATGAAACGTCAAGTGGCTAAATAATCCAGGTAAATGTGCAGAGGTAGCAAGTTTTCAAGATGCCATGTCAGTTATTTTATAAGAAAAACTACTGGGGCAGAAACACTTCTTTGCAAGAAATTGACCTGAAAGATAACACCTTCTGCTATTTCTTTATTCATCTATACAATGCTAACTCTAAGTTCTGCTGCTGTAGACAAAGTTTCCCTATTTGTGAAATTTTTAAATGAAACTGTGAAACCTAATTTTCAAGTTCTTTAAAGTCCACAGCTGGACACAAAGTCCTATGGTTGTACATGTACAGGTACTAGTGTATGAAAGAGTCACACAGATAAATACTCCTGACAAAATTGTCCTGGATTTATTTTGAAAATACAGAATAGATTACTTTGTATCTCTGAATCAAATGCATACCTGTATACATACCTAAATCTGTGAGTCTAAATTTATGGACATATATGGGCTTTTATAATTTCAGCCTGAACATATCAAAACATGACACAGCAACCTGTGGTTAGTCTCAGACTATGTTCTTCCTATTTTCCTCTTCACACTTTCTCCGTCTTAGAGTTATTGTTTTCCAATTGGAAAAAAAGCCAAGTCTTTTTTTTTTTTTTTTTTTTTTCCCTAGGAATAACTGAGTATTTCTGTTAGCTTAAGACACCTAACTATTGGAGGAGCCACCACCTTCAGTTTAGTTTGATGCATTGAGATGTCTGAATAACAGGCTTTGTTTGTTTGTTTGTTACCTTCTGTTTGTAGAGGAAATCTAGTAAGCAGACTGTTGCGTTGAAATAATAAACATTTTATTGAATTTTTATCCAACTTCATTTCCTATTCTGTTAAATAAATAAATAAAGGTACTTTGATAAGTTGGTTCTGGTATTGATGCTTCCGATGAAGAATCTCAAGATTTTCTTTCTACCTATTGACTAACAAAGATGTATTTGGTAGTTAACTTGGGACTGTAGGGGTTCACAGCCAAATGGCTACCCCAGCCAGCAGTGAAACAGTTTTGAATATAGGCGTATATCCTAATTTCATCAGATTTTAGAAGAAAGTATTTGAAATTTTTGAGTACCTACACTTCATAACTTATGTGTAAGGGAGCACAGACACACTTAGTGAGCTGTTATGGTATTGAGCATTTGTAGACAGAGAAAATAAATAAGAACAGAAAATTAGAGCTCTGAACACAAGAATTGAAAATAGATAATGTTTTAATGGGAATGGTGTCACTTGTGCATATCTGTCCTTATCCAAATGATCTTGAGGCAACAAAGCAGTGTGTGAGTAGTGCAGTACCATTTCACTTGTCTTCCCTTCTTGTCCTTTCCATCTCTCTTTGCAGATCATATTAATTTCATGTTGTCTGCAATGCAAACTGCAAACACTTCTATGTCACTGTCATTTTGTATGGCATCTATGTCCATGAAATGCCAGTCCTCCCTGTGTCTGTAAATGCCCTAGAATACAAACCAAAGTGAATGTTGCAATATTGAGCATATTTATTTATTTGTGTCCTTTTAGGTAAGGCACGTTTTGCACACTGTTTTTTTGTGTGCAAATATGACCTACCTCATTCACAACATAACCTGAAAGATGATTCTCTTATGGACTGTCTTTGACCACATGAAAACTTACTCCAAGAAAATAACTTTGCTTAATTTTTTCTTTTTTTCTTTTTTTTTTTTTTTTTGAACAGGTATGTATACTTTTCAAAAACAGAGTTATAGATGTCGAAATTTAAACTACTAAGAATGTGAATAGTCTGAGAACATTGGCTTCCTCTCTCATTCCATAAATATGAATGATAAATGACATGCCGAGGAATAAGGGACAGCTTTGTCTGGTAAAATTCTTTTTACACTACTCTTATTTATAGGTCAGAAATTATTTGTTTCAAAAAAAAATTAGAACTTTTCACATTAAAGGCAGACAAATTCAGTGACAATTATTTTTCTGAAATGTAGATTCATGTCAAAAGGGAGCTGGAAACATTGAAAATTATCTGATATGGCTAATCATTTTTCCAGGAAATGACAAAGAAGGAGACCCGTGCCCTCATACCCAGGCATTCATTTCATCAGGTATTCATTCCTTGTTTTTTTCACTGTTATGGGCCTTTAAAAATAAGTCTTTTATATTCAGAATTCTCTCCTGCATTGAGAGGTCATTAAGCTTTATTAGAGATTTCAGTGACTTTCTCGGCTCTTCTAGAGAACTCGGGAGGTTCTCTAGAACTCTGTTCTGCTGGCCTTAAAATTTACCTGTGATCACTGTCTACAAGGGAAAAGAAAAACTACTAACCCAGGCTGCTGATGTTATCAGATAGAACTATCTGAAATTCTCAGTGTAACTGAATGCTTAGAAGAGGCAGAAAGAGGGAAAAGATATGATTCTAATTTCACATCAAAATGGTTTGTTCAAAGAGTGGTTCACTGAAGCACCTGCTTAGTATTCAGTGAAAAATATTACTCAGAATTTTTGAAATAACTTGAGGCCTTTGAAAAAGTAATTTCAGTGTGGTTCACTGCATAATAACAAAACAGTAAAATCTCTAGATGAGAGAGGTAATCTTTTAACTTAATGAAACATATTAAAAATACTCTAAGTTTTCTAGTCCAGAATCTTTACCATCTGTGAATTCAGATATACCAGATGTTTGCACTTAATGTATCATATTATGCACAGTGTTTGCTGCAGAGAAGAACAATATATTGATTTTTGTAAGAACTCCCTTAGTAACAAAGTTGTAGATTTTAAACTATTTTTGATCAAACTTTTCTAGTAAGATATAAGCTCAAATAGGCCACAACTTAAATTGCTTACCATGATAGCCAAATTTGAATAGGTCCTTACACTGACTGACAAAATTCTCTTAGCAGGATGATGACTCTGTCATGTAATTTTTATATTGCTTAGTGCCTCCCTTGGTAGGGGAGCCATTTAGAGATTTCTGAAAGGGACCTGCTGATATTCTGTGCAAGCATTGTGTGGAATATGAAAGTGAACATATGGATGACGCCTGTTAAATTTCACTGCAAGTCATCTGGAAGAGAAGACAACGTATGTTCGAGTAAACACAGAATTTGGTTGGCAGTCTACTGTCATTCCAAAACCTAGGCCGTCTGGTGTCTGGGAAGCAGAGAAAGAGACACATCTCCTGCACACAGAAGAACACCTTCACCAAACAGCATAGAACTGCACTCTGTGTGTAGCTCCAGATTGGCGAAAGACAGCTAGTTTGACATTCAAGGGGATGAAATAGCAGCAAGAAGAGCTTTCTTGAGCTGCTTTCATCTTTGCCAGCTTGCAATGTCATCATGTATTTCTGGCAAATAGAGTTTCCATCAGTTCAGTTGACAGGTCCTCATGAATTTTAATTACTAAGCTTCATATTCATGTTAGGAACATTAATGTTCCCTAAAGCTTTTTAATTTTATGAAGATTATGAATATTTCAGAAATTAATTTCCCTATATTTTTTCATGTGTGTGTCCTTATGCACGTGCTTCTGCACATGTATAACATTGCTTATACATCAAATTTTTACCAAAGTTTAAAATTATTTTTATCTTGACAAAATTAAAGCAGAAGCACTAACTTGGGTCTCCTATACTCCAAGTGGATGTTATGTTTGGATTCTTTAAATGAACTTGTGTTCTTCTTAGTGTGGAAAAGATCAAAAGTTTGTGGTTACACATATCATGTCATATTTGATGATTCAAATCTGAGGGCTGATCCCCAATTGGGATGAAATTGTAAAGCTCCAGTGGAGCAGAGAGAATGATCTTGGCCTTTCACATAGAGAGATTGCATCCTTTTTAAGAGGCCGCAAAAGACACAAACTTGTGAAAATGGAAGTTGTTTTAAATGAAATTTTAGGAGAGAAGCACTGTGGAAAATTGGATAAAACATCCATGCTTAGGAATATAAAAGACCTGAAAAAGGATTTACTCTTATTTTGTATTTAATAAATATGGCATATATTAAGAGGAGCAGAATTAAAACCTTACTCAATTGTTCGAGTCACTTAATCACAAGGCTGCCAAAAGTTTCTGCAAAGGTGCTTCTTAAGTGCCTTCAAATACATTAAAGAAGTAAAAAAACCCAACATAAACCCCTAAACCAACAACCTAAGCCTATTCACCTCTTTGTTTACTGAAGAAGAAAAAATAAGAATTACTAATAAAGTCAATTATACTTGTAACAGTATGTGTTGCTTATAATAATATATAGAATGGCACACACTATCATAAATCTTCTGAGTGAAAGTTATGTTATATATATATAAAAAAAAAAGTCTATCATTGGGTATATAACAATTGTGTGGAGTGCAATAGTGTGTTTGAGAACATTTTTAGTGAAAATGTTCTTAGCCAAAAATGCAGTTGCTATTATCCTAAAGTTGTTCATGAAATAATAGGAATTGTTTCACTGAATAATTTTGTGGGGGAAAGATTCAGAAAGAACATTTTCAGAAGCCCATCTGAAAGAGATGTTTGCAGACTCCTTTCACCCAGTATCAGACTTCCAATGCTTCTCTGAACTCCTGTTCATTCTAGACTCTGTTCTGAGGGGAAGGAGAGGACTATCAATCTCCACTGATTTTCCGGTTCACTCAGCACAGGCTGGTGCAATATTCGATAAAAGAGAGCCAGACTCCGAGAAATGAATTTGTATCATGGTTGTTATATCATTTACATTGTCAGTGAGACATTCAAATTCTAGTCCCACACCTGTGACTTCCTATGTTTTTATAAGATTTTTAATAGCTCTATGTGTGCAAGTTCCAACAGGGTTTGAAATACGGTTAAAACTAAGCACAGCTTTTGAACACCCTAGTTATGTCTGTGTTAGGTGACGTGCAGCAGATTGACTACAACAACAACAATAAAAATAGCAACAACAATAATAGTTGTTATTATTAGGTAATACTCCTTTTCTTAATCTAACTATTCATTATCTTGAAAATAATTTCAAGAATCTAAAAACAGTTCCATTTGAAGTGGTATAAAATATTTTATTTCATCACAATTTACTAATCCTGTTTTCAGATTATTGTTTTGGTGACAACAGTAATAAGTGTCATTCAGAAAATTCATTTGAGGCAAACTGCTTTGGGTTGGTTTTTTAATGTAATTTTGTAAATTTGACTGTTGCACTAAGAACTATATATTAGAGGTGAGGAGTACTATAACACTGGATTAAAGAAAACTGTTGTCAGAGATAAAATGGTGAAGGAATCCTTTCAGGAGTTACTCAAATTTGCAGAGAGATGAGTGCCAAATCAGGTTCAGGATGCCATCTTAAAACCAAGAATATATCTTAAAGACATAAATGGAAAGTATAAATCAGTTACAAAGAATGAAATTTTATTTAGCTTCTGAGCAGTAACTGTGAAGGACTGAGTCTGTTTTCTTATTCAATCCATAGGTAAAGATTAAAAATAGCCTACTTTGACTGTATACTTCCAAAGAGAGTATGAAACACAGTGCTTCTTCATACACTTCTCCTTTTGAAGGAACAGATTGTTGATCTGGCCACTAGAGAAGAATCATAAAATCTTTTAGGTTGGAAAAAGTCTTCCAAGATCATCAAATTCAAACCTAAACCTAGCACTGCCAAGTCCACCACTAAACCATATACCTGATCAGCACATCTACGTGTCTTTTAAATATCTCCAGGGTATTATGTCTCATGAGTGGAAATTTTAAGACATAGACCCTACAGTGGGGACATATAGTGGAGACATACTACCAATTTCAGGTACTGTAAATGATGGACTCATAAAATTATGGAATCATTTAGGTTGTAAAAGACCTTTATGACTGTGAAGTCCAGCCATTAACTAAGCACTGCCAAGTCCACCACTGAATCACGTCACATCTAAACCTCTTTTAAACACCTCCAGGGATGGTGACTCTACCTGTTCCAATCTTATCAACTCTTTCCATGAAGAAATTTTTCTGAATATTCAATTTAAACCTTCTCTAGCACAGCCTGAGGCCATTTTCTCTCACCTTATCACTTGTTACTTAGGAAAAGAGACTACCTGGCTACAACCCCCTTTCAGACAGTTGTAGACAGTGAGTAAGTGTCCCCTGAACCTCCTTTTCTCTAGACTAAACAGCTCCCACATTGGCACGTCATAAAACCTGTGCTCCAGATCTTTTACCAGCTTTTTTTGCCCTTATCTGGACACACTCCAGCACCTCAGTGTCTTGTAGTATGGGGCAGAATGGTTCTGTGGCTGGAGAGTGAAAAGAGCTTAGTTAAAATGGTTAAAATCTGGGTATTCCCCACCTGCTTAAATCCCGAACCCTACAATAGTCAGGATTTTCTTTCCAGCCCTAGAGATATTACTGCAGGGAGTCTCTTGGAAGGATGAGAGATGAGTAATCCAGCATAACCTGGGTCCTTGTCCTCAGACATGGGTTTCATAAGTAAAACCTATGGAAATCTAAATCAAATTTAATGGGATTTTCATATTTAACATCTTGGTTTATGACAGAAATATCTTTAAAATAAATCAGTCTGAAAAAATGAGTGTAAAGACAGAATTCTATTGTCCCTGCCATGCAATCACAGCAAAATGACTTCGGCTAACATTTTGCAGTATTCATGTAAAAGAAATAAAAATCTCAAAACTTTGTCCCTTACAAGTATATTTAGATAGTCAAATAAGCATGTTAGCTCAACAACATTATGATCAACTTGTGATTGTGTCACATTTTCAGTGAAAACTGTGATAGTTTCATGAGGTCTGAGTATGTAAGTCTTCAGACAAAAACTAAACCAAACCAAAGCAAACCAAACCAAAATCCATAAATGTTCATGTGTGACTAACTTGGTTTTAAAATCCAAACTGTGAGCAAAAGAATTATTGAAAAATGTAGGTGAGGAAATAAAAAGTTAAGTACCTTACCAAATAGCTTTTTACATTGTGGTGGGTTGACCTTCGGTGGCTGCCAAAGGAGTTATCAACACCATATCTACAAATAAAAGACACAGCACTATGAGAGCTGTTATAGGGAAAGTTAACTCCATCTCAACCAAATTCAACACATACATAAATAAGAAAAACTAACCTGAAATTCAAACATAGCCCAAGCTGTATGCCAAGCTACAGGCTTAGTCCAAACATGAAATTTTAAATTGACTTATTCTTTGTTCCATTTTGTACTGTTTTATCTGTGCCATTTATGTAAGCCTTCTTAGAGCTGCTGCATTGTGCATGGCTACTCAAACCTTTAATATAAAACCACTTAGAGCAAACATCTCAGTGACATATCATTTCTCTCAATGTTGCTGTGTTTATAGAAGTCGCCTATTTTACAATAATAAACTGAAAAAGAAGGTGTAATCTACTACAGCAATATGTCAGAAAGTGTTGTACGTAGAGCTTAATCAAAATCAGGCTTTGCTTTCTAAATTCTATAAAGTGCTTTAAAACAGTACTTTTAAATATGCAGTTTTCCCACAACCTTAATTTAGGGAAAGAGATGATACTTCCTCATTATAATAGTGTATAGCTGTGGGATTACATATTTTGGTAAGGTTCAATGGTTGTATGCTATATTAACATGTTTTTCCCCCTACTTTAATCTCTGATTTATCAAGCTGTCAGTAATGGGAATCAAATGAAGATGGGTATTACTGTAATAGATCTAAATCAATTCCCCTGAATCAAACTGCATGCGAACTTCAGGGGAGGTGGGGACTGACCTAATCAATACAATTCTCGGCTTCCTTTGCAATGTTTTGTGAAAGCTGGCCAGTGTGTGTAGCAGTGGAACTCCTGGTTAGAAGTGAAAATTAAAAACAAGCACAAATACTGTGGAACAATAAATTCCCCACAATTTATTGAATAACTGCCTGTCAAGTTCTGCAGAATATACAGGCAAGGCAGTAAAATCAGGTGCAAAGTGAAGATCCCATATCTACTTTCATTGCCTTTTATTTGTTATTTAACCATTTTTCCTTATTTATGTCTCTATCTGACTAGTCAACCTCTTTTAGTCATTTATGTTACTATTCAGTTGAAGTAGTGATCTTTCACAATGCTAAGCAAGTTAAGAATGTGAAGATAGAAGGAAAAATAAGAAAAAATCATCAATATAGGCTTATTATTCATAGTATGTCAGGTTCAAAGAGTACACAGCAAAGGAAGACATTAAACACAATGAATGAGCTCATATTCCAATCTGTACCATTAGTCATTTTCCAAGCATACTGCACTTAACAAAAAATCAACTTTCCATTTTCTAATTTTGAGAGTTAAATTTGACTTCTGAGATCACTATCTCTTTCTGCTGCAGAGGTATGGTGTAAGGAGGCTTAGGCTCTTTTGGAACCAGCTTAGGTGCCTGGCATTTATTATGTTCTGGTACTTTGGTAGCTATGGGTAGTTCAGATTCCACATTGACAGAGAATATGAGGTTCATCTTGGTATTTTAAACCAAGTGTCTAGTCAAGTCAACTGGACTTTCTCAACAGTGACCTAGATCCTAGATTGGCATCTTTAGAGGGTGATTTTTCCCTTCTGCCTTAGTTAGCTTTGTTAAATGGGTTCAGCCATGCCCTGGAATTTCCTAACTATCTTACCTTGTTTCCCTCTTACCAGGTTTTGTTGAACTTTACATGTATGCTCAAGATAAGCAACCAGCCAGAAAGCAGACTATATAAGGGCTTGATTCTCTTTCTCCTCTCTTCCTTGGTATAGTACCAAGGGAAAAAGAAACAAACAAACAACCCCTTGTGTCCTCCCCTACCCTTGCTCCCCCCCAAATATTATATAAAATACTAGACACTACATAGTGTTTTAAACACCATGAAGCTGATTTTTTTGCTCATAAAGATGTCCAAACAAAGAAGAATCATTAAACACATGAAATTTCACAGAAATTAATTCTCATGTTCTGACTCTTCAAAATCATGCTGATGTTTATGCAATGAGATACATACCTATGCTTACTAGGCCATGAAAGGGAATAAATTATTAATACAGAGCCATAGGACTCTAGTAAGACTCTTATACACATAGTACAAGGTCACTATGAATGGAGAATTAAACTACTTTTCTGTAAGTTGAGATTTACATGTCTTAAAAGTATTTAACTTCTCTACAGGAACATAAAAATTTATGAAGATATTTGCAATTAGTTATAAAAATCTGCCTTCTCAAAAAACATTTTTATTGTGAAGCTTAGGTTCCAAAATGCAAAGAACTGAAAACTTCTCTGTTCTTCTATTTTACTAGTTTCTTTGAGACTTGACTTTTTTGCAAAATTGAATTATCTTCTATATTTTCTTTTTTAAATTTTTTTTTATTTTATTTTTAATCCATTCCTTTCTATCTTCTTCTTGGTGCTTTCCTCTGTGTTTTCTTGTCCAGACAAATGCTTAAAAAAGGAATGATGTGTGCAAATGTAATAATATATATATTTTAAATCTTTGCTGTGTATTAAGACCAAGGAAAACAAGTGAGTCTAAGACATGGCAGCAGGATTTCACAGGAACTGGAACAAAACCTTGATCTTCAAAAAGAAAAAAGAAGCTCCTCAATCTTACTGTCTTTTCATATATATTCCTTGAAACGGCTTTATATTTTGTTGTCTGTTTGCTTTATGATTCTTTAGCCATTGATAATTTTTTTTTTCTGAACCGAGTTCTATCACAGATAACCTTCTTTTGGGCACAGTCTTAGAGAAGACTAATATTTCAAAAATTATGAATGTGATAAAGAGAGGTTGTCTAGAGCAATACAATATAATTTTCACATGCTAATAATTGTATTTGAGTACTGTTTAACAAATCTGAACACTGTTTTATGAAAACAAACCTTGTATGCAACACACTTCTTTCACGATTTATCTTTGACAATTTGAAAAAATTACTCAGTTCCACATTTTTCTCTTTCAACCTCATGAATCTAAGTTTGTATTAGCCTATATAGTTTTCATTTTCATTGTACATTAACCACTGTGAGTGTTATCTGACTCAGAACTAATAGCTGCTAATTAAATTAATGCCATTTCCAACTTCAAGGGCCTTCCTACAACAGAAAGGCGCAGCTGTAGTTTATTTACAGGCAGAAAATTTGAGTGCCCATTGTCATTGAAGGAGGACTTCTGCTCATATCTTCCTGTGTAAACAGGGAATTGAGTGCTCTATCATTCCTTATTGGGATAGGACAAAAGCAGCACTAAGAAAAAGAGCAGTTAAATAAACCTGTGGCAAATAAGAGCTCCATGGTGATGAATTCTATAGTAATTTCCATCTACTGTAAACATGTGTGTTACAAGCCCGAAGTTTATGAATAATGGCTTCATTTTGAAATAATTAGAATTCTATGCCATTAACAGCAGGAAGTCTAGATAATTATATTTTAGAATTAAATGTCTGGGAAAAGACACTTCTGTCTCTATAACAATTATGTTTATGATTAATGATAGAAATGTCAACATGCAATGTAAATAGAAAACAGCAAAATATAACTGTATCCATCATGGATGACAGTACAAAAATTACAGTAAATGAGTAATCATAGGTAAAAAAAAAGGCTTGATAATCTTGTTTTGTTTCATGTTGGAATATTCTTATTTCTTTGCCTTATTTTTGAGATGTTAAACTTCCAGCTGCTTCACACTAGACTGTCAGCATGAAATACTAGAAATGATTAGGTGCATAATGAAATTACATTTTTTAGGCCAGTTAAACACTGTTTCATGAACATGCTAGAGTTTATCTTGATGGGGTCAGGGATGTCATTCAAACTCATCTGTAGAGGAACACAACTAATTGTGTTTTATTAACAAAAATGTTATTAAACTCCATGCTCTTTTCTTCAAGCTAATAATTATTTTAGGTAATAAATAAATATTTTAGGTAATACAATAATCCTTACAAAGCAGGTGACACTACTTTTGGAATTGATTTGAGTTTGCTTATAGACACCTCCAGGCAGAATTATTTGCTCATGTATTATTTCACGTGAAGTGCTTCCGTTCCCAAGCAGCACCATGGTTCTGTCTCTGAGCTAAACCAACCACTCCCGGCTGGTGATTTTGTAGTAGTGGGGTCTCCTGAGTTGCACCATGAGGAGCCTGCTGGCAGGGCTAACAGGACTGAACCACACCATAACTTATAATTGGCATCAGAACAGTCATGACTGAAAAATTCCACCTTTGACAAAAATGCATCTCATAGAAAACTGTAGAACACATCACAGGAACAGAAGAGAAGTCACGTTCCAGATGAGTCATTGGCACACTACTCTCTCCTCCTCCTGTCACCTCTATAGATAACTAAGGTGGAGGCAGACATCACTGTCTTATCTGCTGTTTACACCTTCATTGATGGCAGGGGGTATTTGCACACAAGAGTGGCTGCTGGAATGGGTTGGCAGGAGTCTGTTCAGCTAACTTCATCCATGTAATGAAAACTACACATTCTCAGGGTACTGCAAATGGAGGAAACTGACAATTTCACCAATAAGAAATGAGAAGATTTAAAACTGAATTTTTAAAATGTCTGAAGATATTTTTTCAATCTTTTTTCAATTCTACACCACAACAGACCTTTTCAAAGTAGAGGTTCTTGTCAAGGCATCTTTATTGAATTGCACTTCACAATGATGTTTCCTAGTGGTATTCATCATCTTAACATACTGAACTGATTTTATTTTTTTTTTTGTGAACTGGTTGATGCCTTCCATTCATGACTTCACAGGCAGGTACTGGGTACTCTGTATCATGATAAAGCTGGTTCCTCTTGCAGCAACAGGTTGCCTGGTTTGTTTTATATGCTGAAGACTCTATTGAAAGATATTGTCCATTACTACTTGTGTTCTGCTCTTGTTATTAATAAAGCCAATCTATTATCATTTATGTATAGCTCTGCTAAACCTGTATATTTTGTTAGTCAGTTTATCAATCTAAACATCTCAAAAGTAAAATTTCTACAGAAACTGGAAACTGTCTCATAGTTTTTTCTTGATGGTTTCTGAATAGTTGCATGCTTTTGGAAGCATGAGCATATCATTGAACAGTCCTAAGAAGGGAGAATGAGACTAAATTTTTAAAGTTCTCCTCTTTCTTGTGGAATTTATTAACAATATTTTTTTCAGAAATTTTGAAAAATGTTTTGCAGTCAGCTTCGCTCAAGAAGCCTGGATTGTACAGAACTGTCTTCTGGGGTACTTTGGGTATCTTTATCATGGTAGGTCCAATCTTTTACTTTACTTTTTATAACTCTGTCTCTGAGATTCTTTCCAACCAGCTTATTCTTTGATTCACCATCCCCTTGCAAGAATCTCAGTTCCTTCTTGTGCCCTCTCACTGCCCTCCGAGCAAGTGGCAACATGTGCTGTGGCAATAGCTATGCTACTTATCTAGCAGGCCACTGAAGCTGCATTGATGGCCATTACATTTCTACTGTAATTTTGAAATCATACTGTCAACAAATACAGGAGTCATTCATTTTCTGTTCACGAGGACTCTCAGTTGCATATTTTAATGAAAAGCATAGAAATGTATTATCCTTGATGACTCAATCTCTTTGCAAAGGTGGCCGTGGTCAGTCAGCTTGAGAAGTGTGGAATCAACAAAGGACATATGAACTATGAAAATAAATTAAAGGTACTATGCACATGGGCTTTAGTCTGCACTTATAATTTCTGACACTGTAGGGAGTGGCTCCAATTCCAGTTGAGCCTTTTCTTTCTGAAAAAATAGTTAAGGAGACTGATTGCAAGAATGACAAGAGCAAGCCCTTTTAGGCACTCAGAGAAACCTACCATTCAGTGAAGGTTCCTGCATTCTGAAGATGTTCAATAAACAATGAATAGCCTTAAGTGCCTACACTGCAGCTGGACACTGTAATAGGAAATAACTATTCATGAACATCTGATAATTATTTTCTCTGTAAGAATCTTGGCTTGTTCTGTTTATCAGTCATAACACCTTTTGTAGCACCTATCACTCTAAGATCTCTGTATTCAGCTATCTAGGAATGTATTCCTAGCCTACAGGGTTTCTTTTCAATCATATATCGAAAAATGGCATGAGTACTCACATTCTGTTGTTCAGGAATGAATACAGATTTCTGCTGTTTACCTTCAAAGTCTTTGTGCATGCCATTGAGATGCAGAAAAAAATGTCGTCTTTACTTAGTACACAGCGCTGCCCTACTGTACTTCAATTAAACTTATTAGCAATAAAATAAAGAAAAGAAACAGTTTGGTGACTAATGAGGTCATGCCCAAGAACCCAAACAAATAAGTTACTTAAAAGGCAACTGGTACTTCTGGCTTAAAAAAATCCAATAAAGCCTCCAAAACAGGCAAGAAACCAACCAACCCCCCGAAAAAAACAACCAAACAAAAAGTTTGTTTGTTTGTTTTAACTAGTTTTTCTGAAAACCAGGATTATTACTGACATAAAAGGTGACAATGGAGGTAGGGGACAGGTCAAACTTCAGATCTGGAGATGTAAGAGACAATCAAAAGATGAATCCAAAACCCTGTTGTGTACTCTTGTTGTCAGAGAAAAAGTAAATCTACATGGTCATTGGCATTACCTGCTGGAAATCCATGTGAGACAGTAATGAATTCTGCACATGGTATCTTTATTAGCAGGAATTTCTGCTAACAGTTTCTGCTTCTATTTCACATGCACTAAATGATGTAACTGGTTTATACATCTTACTGAATACAATTGATTTTTCTTTTCTAATTAACTGTTTTAGCGATTATTGAGCTTGTTTTAAAGGGCTACATTTAATGCTTTTGTGCTAATTTTGTTTGTTCAAGCAGTATGTTCAAAAGAGACGTTAACTTTTAATAACACAGCTTTCAACCTATATAAAGAGTCTTATCTACATATGCAGTTAAATGGGAAAGATTATACATGGGACTAACAAATGCAGAATACATCATTATAATAGAAAGCATAAATAAAGAGTGTAAGCCTATGATTGTACTTACACCCCTTAATCACTGCTCTTTCTTAATAATTAACTTCAATGGAATTCTAAATGTTAAGTAAATAAAGTCATCAGAACACCAATTTTTATGCAAAGATTTCACAATGCAAGATGTAGGTATTTCCAGTTAATACAGTGAAAATTTTCTATCGTTTCAGGTTGCTAGCAAAATTATTGTGTTTGAATTTTTATTTCTGTTTTCTGTAAATGACCTGCACGTGACTGACAGATGACCTGAAAAAGTGTCTCCCAGAACTGAAGGGAAGTGAAGGTTAAAAAAAAAAATTTTAAAATTATGAAAAAGGAAAGGTAAATCTGAACTTTCAGCAAATCAAAGCCACTATGTGGTATTTTTTTAACACAAGAAATCCTTTACAATAAGAATTTTAGAGCAAACACTATCTTAATAAATTTATAATCTCTTGAAATAGAGATTGTGTAAACAGTGAGGGAAAACATTAAGCCCAAAAAATCACACCATCAAGATGAGAAAGTAATCTTGCAGCCTACACAAGAGTTTAAATTTTCACAGTTCAGTTTTGGCCCAATGCCTGCATGCAATCCTGCTTCACTCCTGATTTTCACGTTAAAATCTCTAGCTTGCTGTCATGTAAAAATAGGACAAAAATTCCTTGCTACAGTTTCATATGGATGCTGTGTATTTTAATACTCACTTTGGAGACATTTGTTCCTTGGGGTACATCATCAAAAGACTTTTAAGCTAGTGGTGTTCAATACAGAGCGAATAATTAAAAAGTAAAAATAAATTTAAAAAAAAAATGACCTAATGGAAATGACGGAGTATATGGTTTTAGAAAAGTAAATTTGCTGTACAATAGACTATGTTATTTTTTATACTTTAAATTTCAGGACTTAGTGTTCTGGTCTTCCATGCAATGTCCCCAGATTCCTTTCATTTTGCATACTTTAACCCAAAATATTTCACAGAGGCATCTCCAACTGTCACATGTAAAACTTTATTTTTTCTTTTTCATAAACAAATAGTATACAAACTACCAAGTAAAAAATTCCCACAAACCCACTTTGATGGACCTAAGATCATGATTTTTCTAGTATAATTCTGTTTAGTGTTCAGTAAAGTATGTAATGTACATGTAAGGATCAGGAAAGACCAACAGGGTAGAAATGCAGTGAAAATATATAATTGGGACCTGTGACAATTTGCAGAATCACAGAATATGCTGCTGGACGGGATCCACAAGGATCATTGAGCCCTGCACAGGACCATCCCCAAGAGCCACACCGTGTGTCTGAGAACATTGTACAAATACTTGAACTCTGTCAGACTTGGTGCTGTGGTCACTTCCCTGGGCAGCCTTTTTCAGTTCCCAGCTATGCTCTGGGTGAAGAACCTTTTTCTCATATCCAACCTAAACCTCCCCTGATACAACTTTAGGCCATACCCTTGTGTCTTGACACTGGTCACCACAGAGAAGAGATCAGTGTTTGACCCTCCTCTTTTCCTCACATGGAAGTTGTAGACTGTGGTGAGTCTCCTCCAGGCTGAACAGACCAAGTGAATTCAGCTGCTCCTCATACAGCTTCCCCTCAAGGCCCTTCACCATCTTCGTTGCCCTCCTTTGGACATACTCTAATACCTTTGTATCTTTCTTACATTGCAGTGACCGAAACTGCACACAATATTCAAGGTGAGGCCACACTAGTGTAGAAGAGAGCATTAAAAGCATTCCTAAATAAATGCAAACATTTCAGGTACTACCTTTTGATGAATTTTACATACAGGCGAAGTATTTTTAGAATGTATGATGACATTTAGAATTTTATTACTAGAAAATATGAGGTGCTATGGAATTTGAATCTGAGTTCTCAGATGTATGGCTTTTGCGAAAATCTAGAACTGTTTATACATTTCGCAGTAAAAGATTGGTATTAATTTTTAAAAATTTCATGTCTCACATGGAACTGACATGCCTATTATGTTTTATGGTGTGCATATATTTATATACATACAGGCGTGTATATTTCTATTCAGTCTATGTAAATATGTAAAAAGTATAAAAATTAAAATGTGCTTATGCTATTCTGTAGTGAATTTAATTGTATGTCTTCCTGGAAATTGTAAGTATATGTAATTGTATCTTATGAAATACGTAATTGTATCCTATCTTTCTATTGCTAAGTCTCTGTATCCACAAATTGCTCTATTTTTGTTACATTCATGAGCTTTGTGAATTATGTAACACATCATTTAAACATACTATCATTTATTATTATTTACTCTTAAGCCTATAAGTAGGCTTACTTCTCAATTTCAACATTGTTAAGACTTTGGAAATTCTTTTCTTATAGAGATAGAAACCTCTCCATTATTCTCCCTTTTCCTGGTTTTTCATTTTCTAGAGAATGGAAATGCCCTCGTCAGGTACATCAGCTAAGACCACAACTTATTATGGTGACCAGACTTGTATCATTTCTATTTACATTTAAGGGTCTATTAACCTATGTGTTTTGTCTAAATGTTAATTTCCTGTCTTATGAGAACACAGGTACAATAAGGTGGATTAACTAGGCTGTGGACTACAGCATTTTCAGCATCTGCAAATGTGATTTCTTCACCTACAACTTTATTATGAGTTTCCTGAAGAACATTTGATATGCAATAGATCAGATTTTAAACTGTCCTACATATTCCTCCTGCAGTGACACATAGTGTTATGTACATTCCTCATGTAGTGACAACTGTGAATTTTCTAAGGTATTGAACTTCTGTTTGCTCAATACTTTTCTGTGTGTGACAAGAGCCTGGTCCAATTTGGCCCCTGAGTGGTACTGTCTAGCAAAGTCTAGAGTAGCAATAACTAGTTCCATAGTCATTCAGACTGTGTTATCATGTTCATGCCACCAGTAGTTTCGACAAGGCCATGTTGCTTTGAAGGAGAACAGGCTAAAGTGAAAGTTATAAAAGTGTGTGAAACTAGTTTCCTTTCTTAATATAAGAGTAACTTTCAATAATGCTGCAATACTACTAAGAATTATGTAGGCCCAATACCCAATAATTTTTGTTTATCTATAGATCCAAGAAAATCTTGTGGTTTAACTCCAGCTGACAAAAAGCCCCACACAGCTGCTCCTCTTGGGTATGATGGGGAGAAAACTGGACGAGCAATAGTGACTATACTCATGGGCTGAGATAAAGACAGTTTGACAGGTAAAGGAAAAGCCACATAAGTGAACAAAACAAAAAAAAAATTAATTCACCACTTTTCATCAACAGGCAGGTGTTCAGTCATTCTCAGGAAAGCAAGACTCCATCAAGCTTAATAGTTACTTGGAAAGACAAATGACATCACTCCAAATGCCACCTTCTGCCTTCTTCTTCCCCTGGCTTCAGCATGATGCCATGTGGTATGGAGTGTCCTGTCTCAGCTATGTCACTTCCCAGCTTCTTGAGTGCCTCCAGTGTCCTTGGTGGTGGAGTGGGATGAGAAGCAGGAATGAACTTGACTCAGTGTAAGCACTAGCAGAAATAACAAAATCATGTCTGTGTTACCAACACTGTTTTCAGTACAAATCCTAAACACAGTCCCCTGCTAGCTACTGTGAAGAAAATTAACTCAAAACTATCACACACAGTAATGTGTGTATCCCATAACTTTCAAATCCAAAAGGAAAAGAAGCTGAGAGGAACACTGAGAACACTGTCAAATTGAAGGAAAATGAGACTATTAGGATAATAACTCTGGAATGACGTGTAGTTTGAGCAGTCAATTCATAGTCCACATTTAAATATAACATTTAACATAATCTTTCACTATCAATCCTTGCAACAACAAGTCATTCTAGATTCTGCTGAACCTCCTTACAGTAAGAGGGGAGGGACAGACTAGAGGGAATGGAAATAGACTCTTATGGACTACACAGAATACATAATAAAAAGAATTATGACTGTGACTTAGGGAAAAGAACAAAGGTACAAATGGCAAGAGTAAATGGCAAGTATGAATGAAAAGTTAGTATTATGATCCTAGTATATATCATTAGTGACTGACTTACAGGTAAATAATTGTAATTCATGTTAGCTCAGTGCCAAATCCTCCTTAGCTGGCATTTGAGAGCCAAGTATATGATTGTTTAATGTAAGGATACAGAAAATTCATTTTAAGTATATGTATTTTCAATAGGTGCTCCTTTCTTCCAGACAGACCCTTAGTACCTTCATACCTCATCCCAGGGGTGCAGGCTTTTGAGGGAACAAAAACTTGATAAATTTAAAAGAAAAAATCAATCAGCTTTCAAAAAAACCCACATGGCAGTGGGCTATGCTGTAGTGGTTAACTTAGGCAGACTATAAAGCATGACACACGGTGAACCACCTTCTGAGCAGATGGGAATCTCTCCATTCCAAAAGTTACTCATTCACTCAGAAAATCATATGTCATCTCATGAACTAAAAACACACCTTTAGTGTGTCTTTATTATGGGTTTCAAGTCCTGATGAGTGGTTGATCAGGAAGGAAGGCACCTACTGTGATCATACTGTCTTAATTTTGCCCTGAATGACCTCAAGGAAGTGAGTGCCTAGAAGTGAGGAGAGCTGTTCACTTGTCATACTAGTGCCAAGCTTGGGTACAACTGGAGAGTACTGTCTGTGGAAAATATTCTGCTCCTGTCCTTGAGACTCTGCCTGTACATTTGCTGCCTTCATGTAGAACAAGACTAGGCCTAAATCAGCTGCAGGGTACCCTCTAAGAGACTGTATGGAGTTCTTTTAGCACCATGATGAATTGCCTGCTGTAAAACTATTACTGCTCAGATGGTACTCCGTGTCTCCAAAATGTCATGAAACCAGTTTGAAACATGGTGAATTTGCCTTCTCTAAGGGAAAAAACCCACAAAACATATGGATTGACAATTGCCTGTATTAACAGAGATTTGCTCTAATTAGTTAATTCTCACAAAGTTCGATGACTGCCAGATGAGTGAAGTAAAATACTGAATATTTTCTTGTTTTAAATTTCTGTGAAAGGCCTTCGCTTTTTAGCTTGATAATTTTTTTCAGATAGCTCTTGCTTCCCAATTAATTCTTGACCTCATCTTCTCTGAGCAAGGTTCCCCATACCCAAAACCATGCAGTGAGATTCCTCCCATTCTTCAAGTTTATATTGGCTTTCTCCCAGCTATTTTTCCTATTTTCTTTCAGTTTTCTGTCCTCCCCTGTTCCATGCTACCTATATGACTTTCATCTGGTATTCTTTCATACTCTTACTTCCCTTAGAACTGTCCACAGTCCATTACACATAATCAATCTATGTGGGCCGACTTTTGTGTCCTCCATCACCCTCAAACACAGCCATATTTTCTGTAGTTTCATTCCATTTTAACTTTTCTCTTGGCTGTTTTTAAATGTTTCCTTCTTTCTCCAACAAAATCAATTGCACAGCCTCCCTTTCCCCTCTGTGTTCTGTGATTAAAAACAATGTACTGTTATACAGGTAGAAAAATAGACAAGCACACATACATACACACAAATTCAGTCAAAACAGAAGCCATAGAAAAGCTATATGAAATTGAAGACCTCACGTTGGCCAAAATATTTGCTGCACTAACACAGTTTAATTCATATACTTTTAAAAACATTTAGAAAATAATAGTAAAAGCAAGCATTGCATGTTTCCACACTATGCTACCAGTGAGACGAAGGGCAGGATGATGTGAAAACTCTGAAGGTTGTCCAGTATTCTCAGTATCCATAAACCTACTAGCTTTAGTGAAAATTCTTTTTCCTCAACTATGTGATTAAAGGGACATAATATTGTGCCACATATTGCCCTGATTTTAATCCTGACATTATGTTTTCCAGTTCAGCAAAATGCTTGCTCTTACCATTTTCCTGGGACTCAGGTAGCTATTGCAGTTGCTTGGTACCTTGCAAAATGGTATTTCATATTGGCAGAGGAATTAATGAATATTCATAAGCATTTGCCTACAATTCAGCTTGGTTATCAAGAAGCAGCTACTTGCTGTGTGGTTTTGTACAATAGAATGTCATCAGTTACAGAAACCATACAAAGGGCATTTGTTGTAAATGAATGTAAATGTAAATTGTTGCAGAGTAAATTTTTTCTCTGCCTTTTACTTTTCCAACTGAGGACTGGAACACTCAGAAATTGTACTTAACAAAAATTGTTTCCCAAGTACTCACAGAGACATTAATAAAATGAAGTATGTATATATTCATGAATAAAGTGAGAAAAGCTATTCTTATTCAGAAAACAAAATCTGAGACAATTTACTGCAAAGACATCTTTCCAAAGTACACATTCACAGATACCTCAACCACTTACCTTGTGAAATCATAATTTCTCCACCGTGGTGTCAATGTTGGCTAAGTGCACACCCTTTTCTGTCCTCATATATGTCAAAGTACTTTTAAATTCAGAAAGTGACACAGTCAAGACTTAACAGATTTTTGTTCAAGTTATTAATTCAATCACTTAATATATACAGTTTATATATTTTTATATGCATATGCCCACACATATATATATAAATATATGTACACACGGTGCCTTAAGGCAACCAGATTACATAGAAAGCTGTCATCACAGATATTCACTCCTCTGTACTGTGCTCCTATGGAATATATGTTTGTGCTCACACAAGGCACTCTAGCTCTTTCTGTAGGGAACTGCATTGTAGTGATGGATGAAAACACTGGGCTTTATTTACAGGGACAACCTTTCTCCTTCCATGTAAACAAGTGTCTTTTCCAGCAATCTAAAACACACAGCCCAGTACAAACTGATACTTTCCTTATTAACCTTTTAAACATAGTACTAATGTGACTGAAGCCTTGTTTCAAGCTGGGCTTTCCTATCCCAAAGCTGTTGAAGCTTGGCTCACTCTTTTCAATGAGTTCCAAAATCTGAGTAGTTGTTCTATGATGAATGCTTATGGTTGTTGTTGAAATGTACTGACTACCTGCAAATACATATCACAGAATTTGATTTTGTAGTCTTCCTTTAACACTAAGAATTTCATGCCTTGCTGGGTGGTTGTAGTGTTTGTATAAAGCGTATCAGCACAAAAGTCCAAACAGAATAAATTCACATCAGTACTAATTAAGCTAAGTGTGTCCTTTCATTTGAAGAAACATTTCTCTTTTATGAGGGTAGAGAACTCCAGAAGTTAACATATAACTGGGAAAAGTCCTTCACACAGTGAAGGGTGAATTCAATTATGGCCATTATGATTTCCCTCCCTCCCTCATGTCTTATTTATTATCACTTTTTCAGTTATTGATTTGTGAGGGCATATGGAAGTTTTCAGTTTAGTTTCTGTAGGTGAATTTTAGGAAATATAGGACCATTACATATTGTATCATGGTCTTTCTGGAGAAAACACAATTTTGTGTGTGATCTGACCAGCATAAACATACATATTTTAAGGAATCATAAAGAATGAGAAGACAAGAAGAAAATGTATGAGATAAGACTTTGATAAATTTTTGCAGAAATCAGTTGCCTAGCATCGCTAGATATGTGTTAGTGTTTGTAAGGAAGCCCGGATTGCCTTTCTGTTGCTACTGATAGAGGAAGGAACATAGATACATTTGTAATTTGATCAGTTAATTCCTTTCATGTGTCTTGTATATCCTATGGTTTTTCATTATGTCTATAATGTTGTGGTTTAGCAATGGTACTCCTCAATTCAGTGTCCCCACTGAGACACTACAAACCATGTGCCTCTCTCACTCACTCCTCTGCTTTCTCCTCCTCATCTCTGCTGTGGCAGGCTGGAGAGGAGAATTGGAGGCACAAAAGGCAAGGATCACAGGTTGAGATGTGAACAAAATACTGGAAACAGCAATGAGAAAAGAAAACTAGAGCTAATAGGAACAATACTAATGCTGAAGGGTACAAGAAAAGAAACGTCTAACATGGAAACTCCCTGGCAATAGATAAAACGAGGAAGCTCCCTCTGCCACCTTTACTCGACCAGAAGAAACCTCTTCTCCCACAAAGAAAGTCCCTTGGCCCTGGCCAGGGCAATGACAGGAGGTGGTATAGAATAACCTCTGGGTCCTGGCCATGTCCCCTCCTGGCTACTGCAAAAAATTAGCCCTGTTCTGACTGGAACCAGGGCACATAGTTAGACAAATAAGTTATGTTTTCCTTTTTAAACTAGAAGCAGTTATCTAGTAATGCTTTGCAATATATTCTGCAGAATCCTCTCACAAGACTCATCCTCAGGAATTCTATGTGTTGGAAAAGACCTTCAAGATAATTGAATTCAACTGGCCATCCCATGACTAAACCGTGTCCTTAAGTGCCACACTGAAACATCTTTTGCATACCTCCAGGGATGGTGATTCAACCACTTCCCCAGGAAGCCTGTTCCAGTTGCCAAACTTTTCCATGAGAAATTCTCCCTAATAGCCTATCTAAACTTCCCCTGACACAGCCTGAGGCCATTTCCTCTTATCCTGCTTCTAGGTCCTTGGCAAGATTGCTACAACACACCTCTTCTACAAGCTCCTTTCAGGTAGTTGTAGAGAGTGATAAGGTTTCCCTTGAGCCTCCTTTTCTCCAGGCTAAAAAACCCCAGCTCCCTCACTTCCTCATCACAAGACTCATGCTCCAGATCCTTCAACAGCTTCATTGCACTTCTCTGGACAGACTCCAGCACCTCAGTACCTTTCTTGTAGTGAGAGACCCAAACCTGAACACTGAACCTGAAGTGTGGCCTCACCAGTCCAGTACTGGGGGACTATCACTTCTCTGGTCCTGGTGGCCACATAATTTCTGATACAAGCCAAGAAGCCATTGGCCTTCTTGATCACCTGAGCACACTGCTGACTCATGATCAGCTGGTCGTTACTCAGCACCCTTAGGTTGTTTTTCTCTTGGCTGCTTTCCAGCCACTCTTCCCCCAGCCTATAACGCTGCACGGGCTTGTTGTGAAACAAGGGCAAGACTCAGCACTTTACCTTGCTGAACCTCATACAGTTTGCTTCAGTCCATCCATCGAGCTCTGCAGAGCCTTCCTACCCTCTAGCAAATCAACACTCCTGCCCAACTTTGCACAATCTGCAAACTGACTTATGGTACATTCAATTCCCTCATCCAGCTCATCAATAAAGAAATTAAACAGAAATGGCCCCAATGTATATGTTTAAATATGCACCTTGACATATAAAAGTAGCTCCAAACCCACTTTTGTTGTTTCAAAATACCAAGTATTGAAATCAATTTGAAATGAAAATCTTCCCTCATTTTCTACAGAAAACTGAAAAGAGAAAAGAGAAGTTAAGTATGATAACATAGCACATTAATTTGTAAGAATTCATGTTGGAAGAATAACATTTAAAAACATCCTCAGTATGCAGCTGCCCTTTCTAGTCAGAAATCAACATGAAATATCACTCTGAGGAAGGTGTCTATGAAAATCTTAAAGTTGTACAGGAAGTATGACCTAATTCAGCATTTAGTGATCTCACCCCCTCCAAGTCTGTTCTGAATTATTTTGTCTGCAGGAGAGGTGTCCAGCGTGACTCCCAGACAGAGTCAGACACAGACTTAAAACAGCAAATGACCTGAAACACTAAGAGATAGCCCTTAAAAAGCATATTTTCTTGTTGTATCCCTAAGAAAAGTCTTAAAAGGCAGTATGTAAAGGCAGTTTTATGCCTCTTTCTTATAGATACGTGATTTTTTACAGCTATTTTATGGTAATTTCCTATAAGGAGACTATGATTTTAATTATCTACTTAAGAACAACATTTTTTTTTTTTTTTGTATTTTGTCAAATGTCCCCTGAAATGAAATCCATTCAGAATAAATTTTTAACAAACCTTGTTTACTGAAGCATTTTTTTCAATATGCTTTTGCTTTTCTTCATTCTCTGATGTCAAATCTCTGATCAAGATGTCTTTTCACCACTAACATGGTAGAGAAAAGGTATCACTTTCTGATGTGAAATTCAGCCTTTCATTTTTTTTCTGTGATTTGGGACAAAACTTAGCACTTTTTAGAGGGAAAACCAGCATGGCAGAAACAACAAAATTAGGATTCTCATTGTGACTACAAATTTTGATAGATGTGGCTCTGAAAGAAGTGAAATCTACATATTGTCCAGGCTGCCAGAACACTGGGAACATTTCAGAGTTTCCAAAACAAATATTCTTCCAGACCCCAGCCAGTGCTGACTCCAACAAGAGAGCCGGATTTCTGTGATACCAGGTAACCCCTATCCCAGCTGGACAGTTTGTAGAGCAGCCAGTTGGAGAGCCTGGGAGGTTAGCTACTCACCAGGTGAACAGCTGGGAAATCAGATGTCCTGGAAAGATTGGCAGCCTACTCTTCAAGCAGTTACCTGTCAGGAGAGCTGCCCAGGAGGCAGAATAGTTGGTCTCACCAGCCTATTTCCCTGCATGATTTCTATGAACATTAACAAAAATAAATAATAGAGCTGATAGTATTCTATCAAAATGTGTGTGTGTGTGTATTTATGCATTATATTATGTATAATTCAAAAGTTTCTGCTTTGTCTCTTCATCCCATCTGTCCTCAGCCCTTAATGCTTAACTAGACCATTATTTGAATATATGAAATTTTGTCAACATTTTTACAGCTAAGGGGATGAACAAGCCTCCCTAGTGGCTGTCATATCTCATTATTCCTTCATTACTCATCATGCTCCTTACTTTTTTTTTTTTTTTTCTTTTATCTTTTTTGTGCCTCACTTGTCTCTTATGAATACATTTTCTTTCTCTTTGGTAGCCAGCTATTTCCCTCTTCTTAAAGTGTCTGAGCTTGGTTCAACCTTTTTAAAAACACAAAATTTACTTGGGAGGCAAATAGGTGACGTATGGATATTTCTTCCCGTATCATCATTAGCCATCAATGAAAGCAAATAAGACCAATTGACAATTCGTGTTATTCCTCCTAAGTGTTAGCAGAATATTTCATAGCCCCTCCTCACAATTGTCACATTTACTTGTCATTTAACACCTTGCTTTTACTGAGCATTTCTCTAGTTGAAATCTAAAATAAACAATAAGGTACTTCAGAATTAAATTTGATGTCACAGTCAGTAGCCCTATGGGGAAATTAAATGGTCTGATAACTTTTTTCTATCAGCAAAAATAAGACAGGACACACTGTTTAGGAATCTTTGTGATCTTCACATCTTTAATTCTGGAATTATGGAATCTGCATCTGAGCATGAAACACGGTAGCTATGTCAAAGGTAAAGAAATTCAGAACATTGGTCTTCAGACTGTGATTAGAAACTAGGTAAAATTAATCACCCCAAGTTACATTGAGATATAAGCTTTTTCAAAAAATCTGACAATTTTAAAATCAAAAGTAGAAATTTTAATGTCTACTGTTTTGCTGCTACCTCAAATACCAGAGAACATATTATTACACTAGTATTTTCAGTTTTTGAAGATTTTAGTGGTTGAAGTATACAAAGTACTCTTTTCCTGAGAAATGCATGCTTCAATATCTACATGTTGGACATAATTTTAATGTCTGCATTTTAAAAAAGATGCACAGCCACATTGAAAAAGAGAAAAATAACAAATTACTCAAAAAAGTGTTAAAACATTATTTCATTTGGATGACTAGAAATTGTATCAGAAATTGAAGATATCTGAGGCTATAATAAATCCAGTTATTCAGTCTTCCACCATCATACCTCTCTTTGATTTTTTACCCATTTCTGGGTAACATATAAGCAATTCTGCAGAAAGTTTCTCCACACTGCCTGCCATCTGTCAACAAACTCAATTCTGACAGGAGTAGCCAGCATCTCAAGGGTGCAAATCAATTTACTGTCAGTGTTGGATGTGTTCCAGTGCGTTTCCTCAGCAGAGATGAAAGAAATTGTGTCAACTGAGCAGTGCTGCATATGTTTTTATCTGCTGTTGGCTGGGGATTGAGCTAAAAATACTAAATTAACTAATTTAAAATCTCAGATTTTTTTGGGGTACATGTATAGCATGCAGTGTATTGGAGGGAAAGTCAATAGCATTGATGGGCAATTACAAAGTAAAAAGAACCAGGCAGGTATGGTAAGAACTGATGGTGAGTGGGCTCTGATAGGGAAGGTTCATCCTTCCCATAACTTTCTTGAACTATAAATTGCTTTGTAAACCAACACTGACACTGCAAGAACAAAGCATCCCTTCTCTAAAGAACTGTGAATTCTTTTCATAAAGCAATTCAGCCATATCCACCTATGACCTTTCTATTCATAGAATGCAGGGTACATCAAATGTTCCATTTCTAGGAGCCTATGTCATTTACACCAGATGAATATAATCACTGATGGCAACACTTCAGAGTCTATGAATTTGACCTCTGTTTTACCTGAGCAATTAAAGATAATAAAGGGCATGTAGAAACTTTCCCAACATAAATTCTTGATGCCCACTTTGATAAAGGCAATTTAATGACCTAGAAGGGTTTGGAGACCTGAGCACGTAAATCACACTGCCACAGTTTCAGAAAGCTGTGAATCCTGAAAATTATCCACATTTGAAAAAAGCAAGTTAACTCCACCCCTAAAGTGGTACTGTAAAATGGATGGGGAGAAGTATATTTATAGCTTTTAAATATTGACCTTTCAATATGTTGTCTAACATTTTTTTTTCACAATTTGAAATATACACTGAACTCATTTGTTTTCTGTGGCTGTTGTGATCCGCTCAAGGGATATTGCAAACTTTTCCATTCACATATTCATAGATTGATAAAAAAATTGCAGAATAAGTTCATAAGAACCTTATCCTCACTTCTGTCAATTTTATTTCTAGCCACAGATGACGCTTTCCCTGTTTTCATGTAAGATGCTCAAGAATATTTAAGGAAAAAAGTAAACAATTATGATACATCAGTTGCCAGATTGATGAGTGCATTTTAGTGAGACCTTGACCAGATCCTGATACAGAGAGAGCCCTTTGTACAACACTGAAACAATGTGTTATCACCAAACACACTCACCTTCTTTGGAAGAGGTTGCAATGAGCAAGGAATCCTAGAATCACAGGATGGTGTGGGTTGGAAGGAAACTTTAGAGATCATCAAGTTCAGTTGTTCTGTCTTGAGCTGGCACATCTGTCACTGTTTCAGGTTGCTCAAATCTCAATCCAACCTGGTCTCGAGTGCTTCCAGAGATGAGACATCACAATTTCTCCACTGTCTAAATCTACTTGAGTTTAAAAATACTGCCCCTTCTCCTGTCACTGCAGGGCTTGACAAATTCTCCTTCTTTCTTATGAAGTCCTTTCATATACTGAAAGACCACAATAAGGTCTGCATTGAGCCTTGTCTTCTCCAGGCTGAACAACCCCAGCTATCTCAGCCTGCCTTTGTAGGAGGTAAGCTCCATCCCTCTGAGTATCTGCCTGGCTGTACACATGACTTGCTCTAACAGATTCATGTCTTTCTTGCGTTGTGCCCTGGAGTGGAGTCTTATAAGAATGGAGTAGACTGAATGAATCTTCTCCTTTGACCTGCTGACTATGTATTTGGTTTTTTTTGTTTGTTTGTTTGGTTTTTTTTGTTTTGTTGTGGTTTTTGTTTGTTTTGTTTTTTGGGTTTTTTTTTTGTGTTTTTTGGTTTTTTGTTTGTTTCTTTTTGTTTTTGTTTTGTGTTTTTGTTTGTTTATTTTTTGTTTTGTTTGTTTTTTGGTTTTTGGTTTTTTGTTTGTTTGTTTGTTTTTTAAGTTTTCCCAAAATGGTTTGCATGGATCCATGAGAGCTGTTATGAATTACTGTGCTTATATACTGACTAAAACTTTACCTTCATAATTCCACTCCTTCTCTAAGATAATTTGCTGTTTCTCTGCTGTGTTCACCTCTATCTGAACTATTGAACTGAACATTTCCCAGGAGTTCCTTTAATGACGTATCTAATGCTCTCCACAAATTTATCTCTTATGCTCTCTCCAGCAGTAGAAAATCTAATGGAATACTTTGCTTTCTAAATATTTTGATTGAGTTTTTGTACTGTTCATGAAAATGTCTGCATTTCTTTTCAAGAAGGTGGCAAACTCTGTGTCAGGAATATAAACTGTTGTGATTTGTAATGCCTGTTCCAGAAGTCATTGCAGAAGGAACCTATTGGTCCAGAATATTGTGCAGAATAGCACATATGTATATATCATATATACGTATGTGTATTTGTCATATTTTATCTCTGATCAAAAGCTGTTAAAGGACTGTCTTAATTTAGAGGAAATTAAGAATTTTATTAGACTAGATACCGAAGGAGACAAACTTCCTTTAAATTTAGAATAAACTTTAATTGAAATATGATAACAGCTCTTAACTACAAGATATATATATAAATATAATATAAATATATATTTATCTATTCAAGAGTAACAAAGAAACCAGAACTAAATGACCAATTTGTGATTAGCCCCTCTGAACACTCTGCAGTCTCTGCTCCCGTTAGGTGCAGTAATATTTATGGACAGCGGGTGGCGATGTTGCCCCTCGGCCATTGCGGGGCTGCCCCGGGGTGCAGAGGTTCGGTGTGTCTCTCTGGGATGGGCGGTGTGGAATCTATGAGGCACTGCTACGCAGAGAAGGATGAACTGGGACCCTGTCCGTGGGCAGCATAGATTCTCTCCTAGTCCTTGTCTGGAGGAGGGACGGTGCACTGGGCTGGGGAGCTGGAGAAGGAGCAGGGCCCCCCTGCTGCTCCATGGACAGCAACCGCTGAGAAATCTGCAGCAAAAGCCCTCGGGTAGCAAATGGCTCTCTCTCCGAAGCACTGGGAACTCAAAAAATCCAGAGGTTAGAATGGGAGAAGGAGAACCAGCTAGCAGGGGCAGAGGCTTTCTGAAGAAATCCTCTCTCTCCCCCACAGCTGTTCCTCCTCTCCTGCCAGCCAGAAATCAAGTGCCCCCTTTCCTCACTCCACCCATCCCAACCATTAAGGTCGCTAGGCAACCCACCTTCACCCATAATCTCCTTTGTCAGCCAGCCATGGGGAAAGATAGGGCTGTTAACTCCTAATTCATTGGTAGGGGAAAGGAAAATTCCACCAGGTCCTAAAACTATAACAAGGACAAATGGAGTAACACTGTCTGGAGGTGTGAGATCATCCTATCTCTATCTCATGAATATCTAAAGTGGAAATTTTCTAAGATCTCAGCCAAGGCTGGAGAACTCACTGCTGCAATGGATGAGAATAACCACAATCTGAAACAATTTCTCAGTCATTTACAAAATTCTCATCTTTGATTCACTTTTACTCAGAGAAGTTTTCAAGAACAGACAAAATGGTTCAGCTGATTCATCTTCAGGTAGGGAAGAAAGTAAGAATAGTATGTTGTTATTTCTATTTTTTAATATTTGGCTATTATTGTTAATAGTTGCCTAGGAAAATAAATAAATAACTGAAAGATTAGATAAGAATAAATGAAAGAAACACTTCAAATAGCACACTGCTAGTTTATGAGATTAAATACCTCTGGGTATAATGTACTCAAATATTGTGTTGAAGAATAAAAGGGAACCACATGGTAATGAGTAAGAATATATCTATTAAGATAATCAAATCCTGTACTTTGCATGCATACTCATCACCCTACTGCAGACATTACTTCCTTTTTCTAATGCATAATATATTATAGATTTTTTTATGTGGATTCAGGCATTTTTCATATACTTTTTAAATATTATGGCTGGAGGAAAACCAGATACCTTAATGCAAAAATAAAAATAATAAAAAAAAGTAACATATAGATGACATTTGAAATGTTTACCAGAATTTTAGAAAGTTTAAAAAGATATTCCAGAAAACTTGTGTATTCTTTATTTGTACTTTTGTGATCACCTAATGCAAGATACATCACAAAACTCTAAGAAAATATTTCAGAAGAAAAATAAATACAGACACAATAATGATCATAGTTTGCATCTGACTTCAGAGTACTATTTTCTCAGCAAAAGGAAAGGTGAATGACATCTGTAAGGATCATGACTGTGGACAAAGCAACATTAAAACAAACTCTATGAGCTCTGGAGTGAAACAAACAAACAAACAAACCCAAAACAAAAACTCATAAAAAATATTACCACTGTCTGCTAAAGGAATGAGCATGGCCAAATGGGCAAGAAATAGACTTTTGCATTAAAGCAGGCAAGATAAAAAGAAACTTCTTGCCTTGTAAAACTACATTTTCATTTATGACAGTGTCTAATTATGGAGTAGTGACAGGTGTGATTCCATCACCTCCACTAGGAGTAAGGGCTTTGGTCATAACTAAAATGGTATATAGATGAGACACAGCAATATAGTCATGATTTATGTTCGCTGCTCCCTGAGATCAAAGTGACAGAAAATTTTATAAACATTTCAGACACCATCTTTAAATAAAGTGGATGTATTTTTTCAATATTCATATTGGGAAAAAGTTGTAGACCACCACTTTCTTGTGTGAAGAAACTCCAATTTCTAGTTCATGAATGTATCTTTTTCTCTTTAATGTCATGCCTTTTATATTACATATATGTGTGAATGTGTGTCTATAAATAATATATATTAACTTAAAATAAATTTAATTTCTGAAGGTTGCTTCTTGAGATACTTTTAAGGAGCAGTAATACCTTCAAGAATTCTTTGCTCTAATTTTAAACATTATTTTAGGTCTAGAATATTCATTTATGCAAAAGCAAATCATTTGCCTTTACCATATTTTACACCATATTTTACAAGCAGAACCATTTTCTGCTGTTACCGATGCTGAAGGATTTGTAGTTTCACTGTCCAGTTTTTTCCACTGAACATTTTTTGAAATTCTTGTGCTCTGAAGCACCAAATAAACTGCCACTCTCTAAACCTGAAATTTAAACTGAAAGTTGCTAGCAGCCCCAAAGTTTTTTCCAGAGCCATTTGAAGCTTTTCCTCTTATCACTATTGTTCAGCTGCAGAGCTGACAGGGTCTTGTAGGAATTGTAATAATGCAAGCTGAGCAAGGTTACTTTTAACTTCATTATCTTCACACCTTCTTAAAATGGGGGAATGCAAAGTTATTGAACATCCAAGGTGTTGTATTGTCATGGTCTATAAATGTGTTTGCTGGCTGCATAGTGTACTTTCTTTATCTGACCTTGCTCATTCAAAGATGCACTTGTTATAGTATGTCAGTCACTAATGAGGTCTAAGTAATTGAGCCTGATTGAACTGGCAAGATGCTGCCTAATTATAATGATAAATGGAATTGGCTGATCAGCTATGGAGGGTGAATGGCGTGGAGAACATTAAAACAAGGTCACTCTGTGAAGGAGAATCACTTTTTTTTTTTTTTTTTTTAAATTTCTTTCGCTCTCCCCTTGCTCCCCCCACCTAATTCTTCCCACCCTTTCCTATTGTGCTCCAAATTCAAACTCTTCTTCTCTTCATCCTACTACATAGCCAGGCACTTGGTGTTGTACTGTACTGGGACTGTTCAGGTCAACAACACTGTAGACCAGTCACCTCTTTCCCCGAACTATGCTTGAAAATGCATATGGAAAGTACTTAAAAGTTGTATGATGAAGGATTAATAGATTTTAGATGTTCATTGTTACTGGATAATATCATACACATTCATCGTCCCAGGGAGAAAACTTATTGCTTTTAGATTGGACAAATGAGTTCTTATTTAGTTTTAAAGAAATATTTCATTAATCCAACCAGCTCTTTATATTCTTTGACTCACTTCAAATCTATAACCAGAAAGAAACTCTCAAGAATTTCTTAGGAAAAGTCCAATTTTGTGAACTGTAGCCATTTCATCTCAGAAAGAACCTGAAACACTCGTATAAGGAGGTACAACTTAAACTGTTTTTTTGTGAGTTGGTTTTTGTTGGTTTTTTTGTTTGTTTGTTTGTTTTGTTTTGGTTTTTTTTTCAAATGTTGGTTTGTGCTCAATGAGATTATGGGGATTGAAGGGACCTACTTCTGTATACAAGGAGGACAAGGGGACATCTGGAAAGATCTGGCATAAATTTACCAAGGACAGGTTGCGCCTTTACCAATCAGATTGCTTTTTTGCAATTCGATTAATCTCTGTGGACCAGGGGAGGTCAGTGGATTTTGTAAATTGAGTCTAGGAAGACAAGAACAATGGCAGCAACAACAACCTCCTGCAAAACTCCCATTCCCTGCTCCCTCGAACTGCTGGAAAGAGGGAGGAGTGGGAGGAGAGGGGTGCTCTTAAGACTTATTTCTTACTTTTTAGTTTTATTACTTTTAGTTTTAGTTCTTATCGTGTTAGTAATAAATTTAAGTATTTAGCTACTCTGAGTTTGTTTTGCCATTATCTCTCAGCTGTTTTTTTTTCCTTGCCTTTCCTTCTTTTCCCTTCCCTCTGGGAAAGGGCGGGGCCTGGTGGTTTGGGTGGACGCTGGGTGAAACCCTCCACAGTGGGGAATACCTGAGTACTTTTTGCTTTACAACTGCCAGGCTAAAAATGTTGCAAACAGGGTCAGAGAAAACACCAGCTATCTTATGGTATCCTTCAGGCATGGATAGTGAAATCAGTACTGTTTGCTGTAGGTGTACCTGATTTCGGACTTTTTTCTGACCTTGTTTCCTCGGAAGGACCTTAGACCTAATCAGCAACTCTGCTTCAAATCACCTATTTGGCCTTGTCTCCTGGATGGACCATGGACCTAATTCATCACTGTGCTGCAAGCTGACAATAAACCCTCTTTGCAGCAGCTGGATCTGTCTACTATGTTCAGACCCTGTGACATGACGCCAACCGGTGAGGGTACAAACTGAGCTATAGTCACCCATGGCTTCCAGATTGTCCTCCCACACAGGCAAGACCTGCTCCAGCTGCCTTCTGACAGACAGAAATCTAGTGAAGTGCAACAAAAGAAAAGACAGTATCCTTCACTTTGGACAAATTAATGTCCTTCCCAGAACTGTGAGCTGAATGAGTAGAAAGTAGTATTACAGGAAAGAACCTGGAAGTCCTGATGGACCAGCTGAATGTAGGTCAGAGTGTCTTTGCATCAAAGAATTCAAACTAAATATTGGATTGTATTAGCAAGAGCTATAAGGGTGAGTGATTGTATCCAGTTTGGGTACCCCACTACAAAGACACAATGAAATCCTGGAAGAATCACAGAATATACTGAGTTTTAAGGGACCCATAAGGATCATCATTAGCAACTCCTAGAAATTCAGGCAACGGATACCAAGGTGGTGAGGGAACTGAAGTATATAATTAAAGAGGAGAGGCTGAAAGAACAAAGTTTCTTCAGCCTCAAAAGGAGAAATTTTAGGAGAGATTTTATTGCTGGCTATAATTTTCTGATGGGACATGCACAGTGATAGAAGGAGGGTTAACAAGTTTCATCATAGGATATTCTGATTGAATATTAGCC
>VXAU01003686.1:37358-78476 GCA_013399695.1 Formicarius rufipectus | reverse complement strand
AAAAAAAAAAAAAAAGGAAACACCGAGAAGAAATCCAAAACTTTGAGTATCCTGTTGTGAGTTGGTTGCATTAGTTGATCTTGCAAAGTACCTTCCATGCTACATTATTCTATGAACAAATGGCTCTCTGTGATGGTGATCTGTGTGTGGAAGTACTGGTCACTACAGATTATGGATGTAAGAGAGCAGGAAAGTTTAGGAGTTCCACCCAGAATGTGTATTTGCACAAGGGCTTGAACCAGGACATCTCTAAAGGTACATCTCCACCTTCACTTGGATGCCTCTTTAATAATACAGAAATGTCATTGGACACACATATACACAAATATCTGAAAAAAAAAAAAAGAAAAAAAAAGAAAATCAGCCTTCATACATTAAAAAAAAAAAAAGGTAAATGGAAGGGCTGAATGCTCCTTTCTCCTTTCCCAGCCCCCTTCCCTGCCCTGAGCTCTTTCCAATACAATTGTGAGAGACTTAGCAAGTAGTTCATGAATGTTTCTAACAGAAGTTGAGAAAAGCTTGGGAGAAGAACCAAAGCCACCAATTACTGTATTGAAATATTCCCATCAGAGTTTTGTGTGCTAAGTAAACTCATGGAACAGGACAGCAAATTATGTAAGAGGCTGCTTAAATGAAGACCATTGAAGACGAGGTTGAAAAATTCCAAGGTTTACTGAATCTCCATGGGTAGGTTTATTTTATAATTGCAGATCATATTCAGAAGAACAGGACTAATTAGAATTGATTTAAATGTGTTTAGATGTGATTAATAGTAAGATTTTTCCATGTTAAATTCAAGATGACTGTGTGTTAATATATGGTTTCACTACAAGTAGATATTGTGTAGAAGTAAAATCTGATATCCATATGTCTTTTTCCTGTGTAATAACCTTCTTGTTGTTTTTTCTATTAAAAGTTATAATAAATTCTGAACAATCAGATTCCTTTTGGTCTTGAGACACTTTAAATTAATTTGTAAATATTTTATTTCAACTCTTGTTTTGGTACAAATAATAAAGAAAAGAAATTAAATGGCAAAATTCCCCAGGAACCACATGGTTTTGTGAGGGACTATATTTGTTACCCTAATGTTTGTTATCTATAACAGCTACTATATATATATATATACATATAAGCTCTAAAGCTTTTAATTATTGCAGATAAGAATGTGAATAATACTAATAGGTGCATCCTATTAATAATTAATTTTCTAGTTATTATTCATAAGTTCTGGGATTTTTCATTACTATTATGGACTTTTGATTTACATAGCAGTGTTATTATGTCTTGTAATTAGCACATAAACACTGTTCATGACTGATGATAAGAATGGTTCACTACCTCCTTATTGCTGAATTCCAGGGTAATTAATAATTTGCAGCTTTTACAATATGAGAGTCTTGAGCACAGCCAATAACTTTTTGTTTTTAACTAAACTCTGTTTGCTAAGTTTCAAAAGGTTTGAAGAGTTGATCTAAATACTATTGCAATTCTTTATGTTTACCGAAAAACAAAGCTTGTTCTTGGGGAGCGGTGTTGTTTGTTTTTATTGGCTTTGGCTTGTGAAAGTGGGGAAGAGAGAGAGGCTGCAGCATATAGTCAGAAGATAAACCAGATTTCTCTGACTAGTGTGCAAGTATGTGAACACCATACTTCACCAATAAAAGTTAACAAGTAGTAATGAATATCAAATACTGTCATTTAACAGCTAGGATGTAACTGTATGGGAAGTAAAAAATTTGTAGTCATTTTGAAGTAAAGCAGTCTGTCACTGAAGTTTCCAAGAATAAATCAACATAATGTGGCTGCTTTAAGAATTCTCTTTTTAAGCACGTAGGACTTTTATGTATGTATTTACCTGATCAAGCAACCAACCATATGACTATGGTTGTCCATGAAGAGGAGTGTGCCTACATGTTACATTTTTCATAAAGTGTCAAAGTGAAAGTCTTGGTCTGCTGGCATGCCTTGTACCACATACATGGTTAGAACATTACACAGACTTGGATATAAAGGAGGAATTAAGCTCTTCTTGTGTAAGACATATAAATTGAAATGAGTATGTGGAAATAACTGTACATGGAATAGGCATCTAAGATTACATTACAATTACTAGAGAAATTGTCAACATATTCAAAACTCATGTATTCTGATAAGTAAATCCTAATGCTCCACTCATACTACTTAGTTAAAACTGCCTAGCCAGATTCTAGGCACTGAAGTCACCTGACAGTAACAGGCAAGTACTTATGCCAGTTAAATGTCCTGTGTTTAAAACCACAAATTGTCTACTGTAATGGTACCTGTACCATTTTAATAGCTAGACCGTCCTGTGAATTGTCTGAGATTACTAATGGCTGTGTTGAGTCAAATTAATAGCAGGAAATGTTCTAACTGTTTGCTATTACAGACAGTTGCTTTACATTGGCAGGAACATATCCAAACCTGCCCGAATTTATTGTGGTAAAACTGAGTTGCCCTATGGAATTCTTCAGACTTTACATGTTAGAGCTACATTGCCCTTAATAGAAGTTTAGGAACTGGGATGATATGCAGATGCCTAATCTGATTTAGAAAATTACCTTAGATCCTGGAAATTTTCTGTTTGTTTATGAGAATAAAACAATTCTTTGAATTTTAATTAAAGTTATGTATTAAGGCTTTTCAGATAGACTATTTTATCAGGAATATTTCATGCTTATATAGTTTTGGTTTTACCTGTTGCAGTTATTTTAATATTGATAAATTTGTCTGCTTTAGAACTATAGACTGTGCCAAAAGAGCAATTAATTTGTACAGTTCCTTAGACAAAATATTGAAGTAAGTTAATGAAAGGAGAAAAAGAGGTTATTGGGATGAAAGAATGTATGCATATATATGTACACAGCATGTATATGCTTTGAGGTAAGGTTTTAAATGTTACCTGTATAAAAACCCCGGAGAACAAAGAGAATTTTCATTCATGGTTTTCAACAAAAGAAAACTGAAATGAAGATTAGTCAGAAACTGAAAGAAACTTCAATCCAGGAACTGATAAGAGTATAGCCAAATTGCTGGGTCTCTGTAGAACCCTATCAGAGTTAATAGAGCTCCATGTAGCTAAAACAAACCGGCTGAAAATGATCAATTTCTGGGTTTGATTGAGAGAAACTTCTATGAAAAAATATAGGAAAGACTAACCAAAAAAAACCCAATAGATATTAATCCATAATTGCCATCCAAGGAATTGAAAACTATGCCACTGAGAAGATACAGATGTTTCCTGTAAAAAAGGAAATATAACTGAGGCTGAAAAAAAATCTAATATTAAAATAATGCTTATTAATAGTTTGATTTAATCCTATGGAATTTCTTCCATCACTGAGAATGTTCTGAGTTGTTATCCTTCACTTCTGTCAACATTATTACCAGCTTCCAAGGAATTTTAAAGAAAACTGCTTGCAATGAAGTTAATAATACATATATTTTATCAGTAAAGGTTACAACTGTCTAGCATTTTAATTTTGCCATCTCTTACTAATATGATGGTTAGAATTATGATAAAAATCATTAGATCAGGTATGACTCATCCATTACAGCCTGGAGAAATTCAATATTGACACTCCCAGTGATCTCATATGCACCTTTCATGTATAATTGGTTTCTGCTATTATGTATCTGTGATCCATGCTTTCCAGGGAGGAACCTCCTGTAAGGTTAAGTTCAATAATCGTCACAAGAAAAGACAATTAGAGGACATGAATATTCTTAATAAATTTTAGATTAGCAGACAAGATGACATTTAAGAACAAGATGTGAGCAGTGATTAAAAGAACATTATGAGGAAATGATCATGCTGTGGTTTCACAATTGTCTCATCTTTTCAAGTTTAGGTTTTTATAATGATGCTTGGATACTTGCTTCAGCTACTCTGGGCAGAAGAATCCCAGTGACAAAGATTTCCTTATACCAAAGTTAATGTTTTCAATTCTTCACCCACTTCTTTACTAACCTTGGACTAATACTTTGCAAATTGAGTTGAGTATTTTGCAGCCAATTCTGCATGTAGTGCTCTGTTCTGGACTTATCCACTTCTTGTTAATGGCAACATAATGTATACAATACAGAGAAGTTCAAAATCTTGAGGGAAATGAGGAAAAGAAGAAGCAGAATACAAACCCTGAACTTCACTAGAACAGACTTTGACTTATTCAGAAATGGTAGAAAGGCTCCTGTGTGATACAGCTGTGAAGGGCAGAGGAGTTTAAGAGTACTGTCAGATCTTTGAGAACAACCTCATCCAAGCGCAAGAATGATGTGTTCCCATACTCAGGAAAACAAACAGACTTATGATGAATAAACATGCATACTCATAGTAAAGCTTCAGGAAAATAAAAAATAAAAATAAAAAAAAAAAAAAGAAGGCATGTACAGCAAGAAACAAGGACAGGGTTTAGAGAAGGAATGCAGAAACATTGACTGAGTGTTCAGGAATGCTATTGGAAAAGTAAAAACTTAGTCACAGATGAAATTGATAAAGAATGCCCAGGATAACAAGAAGAATTTTTTGAACTACACGAAGTGAACCAGCAATAAAAATCTTGACCTACTGCTGAAGAAGGTGAGCCATCTAGTGACAGTGAGTACAAGATGAGGATAAAGTACGTTGCCTTTATCGATTTTCACCAAGGTCTCTCAGTTCTCTGTGTTTAGAAGCGAGGTTGCTGAAGGAGAGAAGCTACCAGCAGCAGGTGAGAGTTGGAATCAGGGATTTTTTTGAGAGAACTTAATTCACACTAATTCATGGGAGCAGATGTATTGCACACAAGGGTACTCAGAGATCAACAATGAGAGACAAAGACTTTAACTATCTTCATACAGTCTGAGGACAAATCAAATAATTGTGACCTTGTCAACCTCATTTTAGTTGCTGTGAAAATTGTGGAACAACTCTTCTTGGAAGCAATTTTTACATATATGAAAAATGGATATGATCTGACTTAAAGCAAGTTGTATCTTAGAGTTACCTTCTGGGAAAAAACTGCAAGATTTGTGGAGTAAGAGAAAGTGTTAACTTTCCCTTAGTCACAGATAGGGACAGTATCTGACTTTGGTGATATTTTCAACATAATCTCCTCCAACATCCTTGCATCCAAGTTTGGACATTATAATATACGTGCATGTATTACATAATGAGTGAAAAATGTTCTTCATTGCTTGACTCCATAAGTAATAGTTGATAGCTTGAAATATCCCTGACAGCAACATACAAGTGGAATTCCTCAGAAGTCTTTCCTGGGACCTGTTAGTCTTATTTAACGTCTTTATCAGTGACCTGGAAGAGGTGAAGAGGTGCACTCTCTCATCAAATTAGTAGATAACACCATATTGAAAGACCAGTCCATGTGTCTGAGAGCAGGTCTGCTGTTCAGAAACTTAGATAGCCTGAAAGCATGGCCCGACAGGAACCTTGTTAAATTAATCAAAATTTTGCACTAGGGATGAACCAACTTCTACAAGAGTAAGTCTGAGTAAATTACTCTGACTGACTGACTGACTGACTGACTGTTTCTCTGAGGAAAGGACTTGGGAATCCTGCGGAACTGCCATTGATTAACTGTATTTCCATGAAAGTCATAGCAGGTGCTAAGGTTATGACATCTGGAACTGGGAAACTAGCATTGCTTTTCTTACAGTTAAATTAAAATAAACTTTTATAATATTACATATATATAATGTATCTAATTAAAAATAACTGTAGAAAGCAAATAGAATAAATATTGTGTTCTAGAAACTGACATTAAAACCTCCTGAAGTAAAACAAAAATGGTCTTTCATCCTTCAATACAAAACATGCAGAAATATATATATGCCTGTTCATGGATCCATTAAGTGGTTACATGTCTTTGCTTTGTGCTCACTAGAGACGTGCATAGTAGATTTGTTCAGATATTGTGCAGACATACTTTTTCTACTTCCTATTTTTCTGAGTCAAGATCACACTTGCAATAATTACAGATTTTCTGTTTGGTGAGATTTATACACTGAACAAATTTGTTTTATTCTCTGATTCATCCCCTTTACTGGCCTCCTTCTTTTATCCTTACATCATCTGTTATATGCACATGTTTATGGAAAATCTGGTGGAAGTATTCGAGGAGTCGCAGATGGTGGCGGGAGATGACCCAAGATTCAGACCCATATAGAAGAGCAGACAGTACGATGGTTCTGTAGACACTGATCTTTGTACTTTTCTTCAGATGTTTATTGCGCCAGACTCTAGAACACTTCCACCAGCGCTGCCTCCGTACAATCTTAAACATCCACTGGCCTGATTATGTGACTAATGTATCTGTTCTGGAACAGGCAGAGGTCACCAGGATCGAGGCCGTGCTGCTGAGAACGCAGCTGCGCTGGGCAGGGCACGTCTCCAGGATGGAGGATCACCCCTCCCTAAGATTGTGCTCTGTGGCGAACTCGCCACCGGCTGCTGCAAGAGAGGAACCCCGAAGAGGAGATACAAGGACTGCCTGAAACAACACCTCAGCCTTGGCCATATTGACCACCATCAGTGGTCCACTCTGGCCTCCAATCGGAAGATGTGGAGACACACAATCTATAACACTGCTGTCTCCTTTGAAACCGCACGCAGAATCAGTCTGGAGGAGAAAAGGCAACGCTGAAAGAACCGTGCCCTGATAGTACCATCTATGGAAACTTTCTGCTGTGCCTTTAGCAACCGAACTTGTCTATCTCGCATTGGCCTTATCAGCCATCAGCGCGCTTGCAGCAAGCGTGGGTAAAACCTTCCCAAATCTTCATTCACGAAGTTGACCCATGATCATCATGATGATGATTGTGGAAAATATTAACTGCCTTATGAGGTCAGTGATCTCATTTTTAATAGGTCTTTTTACACATTGCAAAAATGCCCAAACCCTTAGAAGTCCATAATGCAATCTGTTAGATGCCACAGCATTGTCCAAGTAAGCATGATCTGTGTAAGGGTATGGCTGCCTTGCATTCATTGACGTGCCTGTATTAACAAAAAGAGAAAGCTTTAAGTCTCAGGTCTTCAGGTAATTAGGTGTCAGTATCTTGTCAGCCTGGGCTGTTGTGAAGGGCATATTCCTACCATCAGAGAGGCAGAAGAGTTGCAGATTTCATGCTCATAAGTCAAATATATTTGAAAGCAAACTCGCAGTAAGCTTTTCTCCTCTTTGCCTACAGTTTCTTTAACACACATTCCACCCCCACACTTCTTAAATCTGTTATCCCAGGGGCATACCACTCTCATTGATGGGCATGGTCTTGGCCTTGGTTAGCAGTGGGTCCAGCCTGGATCTGGCTAGTATCGGCTCTATTGGGCATGAGGGAAGCTTCTCATAGCTCCTCACAGAAGCCACACTTACAGCTCTCCTGCTTCCAAAAGCTAGCTGTGCAAACCTAGTGCAGAGTGATAACATATACTCTGCTTCCTCGTAAGTATATTTGCGGCAGAGGCTGGTTTTGATACAGATTGTTTGCCCTGAAGAATTTAAAATTGAATTTGAACATATAAAAGGAAGAGAGGGTAGGAAGGAAAGAGAAAGGAAGCAAAGAGATCAATGTCCCCAAGAAGTGAACAGCTGATTCTGTTCAGATTTCCTGAATGAATAAACTTGATCATGAAATGCACTCATACTGCATAGATTAGTTGTGTCTGATCTTATGGTTGTACCATCTACTGCATTATGAATAAGATTTTCACAATTACTTTGCTGAAGGGTAGGAGTTGTCACCACATAAAGTATGCTGTTAGCCCCTAAACATGCATACTCACTCAGAAACAGGACATTCATTTTGGTACTTTTCTTATTATCTGCTAAAAATTATACCTTGTAGTTAAGGAGGAACAGTTACTTTGGACATTATCAGTTTCTATACAGATGTATCTGATTTCCTACAGAACTCTACTCTGATAAAAACATGATGATAGGTTTGCTACTGAATAAATAAGGAAAATATCAGGGGTAAGAATGAAATCATTCCATTGCCTAGTATGAAAAAATGCAGGAAGATTTTTCCAAAAGAGCAAGCTTTTCTTGGCACAACTATTAAAAATTTTAGTATATAAATTGCTCCTTATAATTCTGCTCAGACTATGGCTCAGTAATACTATAAATGGCAAATCTTTACATAGGTCTCTGAGCATGGGTTCAGAAATGCTGCAGAGACATCCTGCTGTGGAGTGAGACAAGCTTGCGTTTCTATTTCAGCATTTTAAAAAAAACATCGGTGGGCTAATCTGCTCTTCCGATTTTTTGACTGGGCCAATATCTGTCTCTCCCTGCTATTCAAATTTTGTGCTGAAATGTTTTCTGACAAGTGCAAGTGATGTAAAGCATGTGTAAAAACAGAGAGACAGTACTCTGAGGGATAGTCCACACCATGCGTTCTGACTAAGAAACATGATTTTGTGCCTATGTCTGATCTAATCAGGTTAGTACTGCCTGACAATAAGACAGTGCAAAAGACTGGTATTGGTGGCTATGGAACAGCACAGCATCATGTACTGAGAAGTACATAACTTCTGAGAGTCACCTGTGGAAAACAACTGCAGCAAAGTGTGGCAGTTTTCACTCAGTGCCCACCCAAACCTCCAGGCCCTGCCCTTTCCCAGAGGGAAAGCAAAAGGAGGAAAGGCAAGAAAAAAACCCAGCTGAGAGATAATGGCAAAACAAACTCAGAGTAGCTAAATACTTAAATTCATTACTAGCAAGATAAAAACTAAAACTAAATGTAATAAAACTAAAAAGTAAGAAATAAGTAAGTCTTAAGAACATCCCTCTCCTCCCACTCATCCCTCTTTCCAGCAGTTCGAGGGAGCAGGGAATGGGAGTTTTACAGGTGGTTGTTGTTGCTGACATTGCTCTTGTCCTGTGGGTCACTCCATGAGGTGCAGTCGGGTCTCTGCACCCCAATGGTCCTCCATCGGCTGCAGGGGGACAACGTGCTCAACCACAGTCCTCACCATGGTCTTCAGGGGGGCCACAGCTCTGAGTCCTTCCCCTGCTCCCATGGGGTCCCTCCCACCGGAGAGAGTCCTCGATAGACTTCTCCAACGTGAGTCCACCCCTGGGGCAACACTTCTACCAGGGGAAAAACCTGCTTCCAGGGTGGGTCTCCTTCTCCACGAGTCATGGCCACAAGTCTCTTCCAGGATCTTGCTCCATCCTGGGCCTCCCACAAGGCATCATCTCCTTCAGGCATCCACCTGCACCTCCATGGGCTGCAGGGTGGTCTCCACACCCCAATGGATCTCCATGGGCTGCAGCGAGAGGTGGGGGGAGGGAATAGCTTTCAGTCCTTCCCCCCACCCTTCTCCGGCATGGGATCCCTCCTTCACCTTCTCCTGCTCTGACCGTGGTCTCTCACTCTGCATTGTTATCTCGTGGCTGGAACTTTTCAACTGCGTAACACTCCTAAATTCTTAAATATGTTATCACAGATGTGTGGCTATGATTCTCAATTGGCTCAACTTTGGCCATCAGCGGGAAGTCCCTCCTGGACCTGGCTGTCATTGACTCCACAGAACAGGAGAAGCTCCTAGCAGCTTCTAACAGAAACCATCCTGGAAGCCCCTCCTTCTACTAAAATTCAGCTACAGAAACCCATGACAAGAGATAAATCTGCTGTCCCGTGAAAATCCACAGCTGAATTGATTCAGAAGGTTTGTAATTCAACTTATATACAAGGAGTAGACTACTGAAGAAATTTTAGTTGCAAAGGTGTGGCATTTGGTCTCACATAGCACACTAATATAAATTTTGAGTATACTGAGAAAGGCCATAGATACGCTGTGTTTTTAAGAATCCAGAAAAAAGGTTTGAGGGGTTAGGCAGTTTGCCTTAGACTAATTTTTTTTTTTTTAACATAGGTATTTCAAGATACAAGTATTACCCCACGAACATTTGTTTTTTTTGACACATTAAGGCTGTGAATGTCTTACTGAGATATTACAATGAATAATCATGAGCAGTGCTCTACATCTAGATTCAGAAAGAAAGGGCATGTTAGGCAGGTGAAATGAGTAATAAGAATCCTTGCAAGTGTAAACTGCCTTAATTTACAGTGGAATCAAGTATAAATTTGATCCATGTGCAGTTTTACTTATTCAGGCCATTTCTAGAGGAAGAGGAAGCACACATCCCTTCTGTGTGAAGCTGATAGAGCTTGCACTGCCTGATCCATTTTCCTTAATTTCTACATCAGTTCTTTCAGGTTCCACTGTATCATAGTTTGCCTGAGTAACTTACCTGCTGATGTCAATGAGAGTAGCATCTGTGCAACTGCTGGGTTTTGGTGTATTACTGAACACCCTGACATAGATAAATTAGTTTGTTTAGGTGATGTGAGGGGAAGGGTTAAAGGCTGTATGTAGTACTAAACCAAGAAGCATTTGTGTAACATCAAATTGTGTAAAACAAAATTTGTGTAACACTAATTAGCACCAAATCTTCACCAAATTTTAGTTTTGCTACAAAAAATAAAAATAGCAAGGAGCTAGTAAGTCATTTGAGTAAACAAGGTATACTGGAAATTAAAGTCAGTTTTGCTCTATCTCTCATCCTTTTTGCCTTTGAAATGTTTTTCCTGTCATCTGAAAAGGCAAGCAGACAGAGAGAAGAAAAAGGAAAAAAAGTGAAAAATGAAGCCCCAAAGCTTTAATAAAGTGTTACATTTGACAGAGCAGACAGACTGCTAGTGAAGAGAGGAGACATCTTTGGCAAAGTGACATTGAGAGCTTTCAGAAATGTTTGCTGTGTTCATGCTGGAGAAATCTTTTATGTGTGCAATAATTTACAACCATAGCCTTGAAGGTTTATTTCTCTGTCACCTCTCCCCTTTCTGCCATCTTAGTTCTCAATATACCTGAAAACCAGCAAAATAAGCTGGAAAACTCTCCTCTGTTTTTCATACAATCCAGTGATTGCATAGACAAATAAAGAATGTTTGGGATTTTTTGTTCTGTATTTTCCTCCTTTATGTGGCTTTTAGCACTTGGTTGGTTGAGTTTTACTCGTTTTAAAGCAAAAGCCGTTTTACACCTTCAGTCTGCTGCTACCACCAGTGAGCATCGACAGTAATGGACTTCATGTATAATTCATGCAATCAAAACTTTGCAACTGTGTAAAATTGTGCACCTCACATCCTGTGCCTTCAAATCGGCTTCCATAAACTGTCAGAAGTTACAGCAGTGGGGCTCACTGAGTGGCCATAAACAGAAATACTAATGAAGCTGCCTGAACAGCACCATAGAGAGTCATTTAATCAGCCTCTGGTTTTAATTTTGGTCGGTTGACAGGTGGCCAAAAGTACTGAAACACTAAAAGGAAAAAAGAAAACCTAATTCAGTTATCACTAAACAGAATAGGAAACCCATAAAGAGATTTTTATCAAGGTTTTACTTTTGATGACTAAAATTGAAGGTTACTTTGAAAATACCTAAGCATTTTTAGTATTAAATATTGAAAATACACCATCCAACTTAATAATTATGAAATTAAATATGAATTATTGAAGTAATTTCTTTTGAGGCATAGTGACCAGGGAGGTGTGTTATCTCAAATTTACATATGCCTTAGAGTTTTTTAATAAGATTTAAAAATAGTATCAACTTCCCAGCTCCCCAGATTATACTAATGGTCTTTTTCTTTCTTCCTTTCCCCATTTACACTGATCTAATCTAATCAATGGTTTCCTGAATTTAGGCAGAACTGACTGTGTCACCACAAGAGACAAAAGTAGAAAGTGAGATTTTTGGAATCTAAAACCATTCTGTTTTATTAAATACACCAACTGAAAACTCAGCTGCTGAAGTCAATGAATGTTTATTCTTGCCATTGAGCCCAGTGACACTGGGACCTCATCTGAGTTAAGCTCAAAAACAGGAAAATCTTGTAGAGAATGATTTTATTGTTCTGTCCACAGCTTAAATGGGTGGCATATGTCTGTACAATCTGAATATAACTTCTGTTTCTTGAACACTTTCTATCACTTGGTGACACATAGGTATGCTATCTATATACATCCATAATATCTGCTTCTTCCTTTCAAAATTCCTGATACTGATATTACCAGTAGAAACATAACTGATTTTAACATTTTGAGGTGTGTCAGCATTCTGTGTTGTTGAGTGGCCATTAAATTTATGGCTGAGGCATAAACGAATTACTTCCATTCAATCACTTGTTTTCTCCTTCTATCATGGCCTCCCTTATTTGATCAGACTTATAAAATCTCCAGTTTTAAAATCTTGCAGCTTGCATAGTTCCCCTGCACCTGCATCATCCATGATACTAAAAGAAGCATCTCCAATACTTGTTATTGGGAATTATGATTGCTTTGAAGCTACTTTGCATGGAAAACTGAATATAAACTAAAAAAATCTAAAAATACTGGACATTCAGATTACATTGTAATCTAGACAGTGTTACACTATCCTGAAAAAAAAAAAAAAGAATCTCAGAATCTACTTAGTCAAGTGAAGAGTGTCCACAAAAAAATTTGGAGTTTAATTTACCTTACTCAAAAATTCATAGTAATAGTTTCCTTGGTACCCCTGCATATATTCCCATAACTTATTGGTGTATGGCTAGACTTCATGAACGAAGATTTGGGAGGGTTTTTACCCACGCAAAGTGGGTGAATCCCTCAAGCCTGCGCAGTGGATTTTTTACGTGAGGCACAGCATGCACAGAACTGGCCCCACCCTTTACTCCTGAGGTTCATCTGCCAGGGCCTAGCAAGCTTGGACGGTGACAGAGAGGTCCTCAGGATGTAGGTTTTGGAGTCAGAGTTGTCCTTCTCCTAGGATGGCTGCCAGGCAGCTGACGAGCCCATCCTGCCCGAGGCGAATGTTGCATTGGTGTACCATATGTTCATTAACATTCACATCTTACTAATTTACAGCCCATGTGGAGTAGAGTTAGAAAAGTGAAAGTACTAACAACATATAGGAAGGTAGTGTGTTTGGTGTCAAGAAAAAAAAATCCATAAAATTCTACTCAGAAATACATGAACTTACAGAAGTACATTTCTGTCCATGACTGCTGTTTGATTATTTCAAAACATGCCTGAATATAACAAAATCCCCTTGGAAATATAAGGCAGAAACAGCAGATGCTATGCTTGCAATCATATCATGGATGACAACTTTTAACTACCCTTTATCCTTTCTCATTGCCATGAGTGAAATTAGTGAGACTTTGTCTGGTCTCTAATTTCATTCATGCACTGGGTCATTCATTCTTCTAATGTTGCCACATCTGATTCAGGGAACCTATAAAACACAGAGTCACTTTTATTTCAAGTATATTTTATCTCATGAACATTGCTAGCAAACTTCTCTATATAGCGAATAAAATGAGGTCAATTCTGGCAATATTAAGGTGCATAAATCAGTTGAACAGAAGCACACTGAACCAAGATACCATTGGGAAAGGTGTAAACAGGAATAACTCAGGAATAGGAATTTGACTTCCGCTGGTAACAACTGATACAATGACAAAATATACAATGTACAAAACAAGCCCCTCAAGATTTATACATAACGTTGTTCACCTGTTTCTAAAGAAATCAGTATGCTTCCTGTACTGACTGTGCTTTCAAACATAGTGACTCAGAGTCTTGAAAATTTTGAGCATCACATAAATTTCTCTTCTGCTTTTTAATAGATTGCCTCATTAATTACATAAGACAGCAAACAACAGTTTTGTGTGAGCTGATAATTAGATAGTGCTCATTTTGGTGCATATGCTATGTGGAAATATCCCTGTGAAACACTGCCCACTTTTCTCCTTTCTCACAGCTTAGTTCCAGACTGTACATGAAATGGGCTGAAGAAAATTTTAACAATTGTAAGTACAGTCAAAATATAGCAAACATGCAAAAATTCCATTGCAGAAATAGCTTTGAATTTTCACCCATTTTCTTTGACATTTTCCTCTTCAGCTTTGCCTTGTCAATTAAAGTTACAGTTAGATAAAGACTGTGTCTACAGTGATAGAACTAGGAAAATTCCAGGATATATCAGCACCAGAACTAGAAGTATGCTGACAACTGTGCACTTTGCTGCTGCGTGATGAGTGTTGAAGAGAAGAAAGGAGCTGCAAAGTACCCTGTGTTTCTTCCCCTTACAGTTTTGTCTCAGGCTGTCACTTGACTGAGATGTGATTGAAGACAAGATGAAATATCTTGAAGACATCTAGAACAGGATAGGAAATGCAACATTCCATTCAGAAATGTCATATAATAGAAGTCTAGATTTCATAATTTGAATCCATAGAACTTTTATTTGAAGGAATGAAAGAAAACAATTACTTGCTAGCTACTAAACTGAAGAAAAAAAATCTAAGCGCAACCAGTTGAAATCTTGCACCTTCTCTACCAGGCAAACTTCAAAACTACTATTTTTATTAGTAGTAATAATAATAATTAAAAAAAAAACAACAAAAAAAAAAACAAAAAACAAAACCAGAAACAAAAACAAAAACAAAAAACCAAACCCAAAAAAACCACAAACCAACAAAACAGAAAACCCCACAAAAACACACCAAAACAAAAAAACCCAAGCATAAAAACCAACCCAAATCCCAATACGTCTCTATTATGAGCTATCCTGTAGATCTTGTATTCCCAGTGTTTCTGCAGGTCCAAGAGGCTGCAGCAATAGCCATGGGTACTTTCTGTGCCTTCGGTAAGTTAGTCAGACAAACTGAAGTGCCACAAGGCCTTCATGATAAACTGCAAGGCCACAAAGAACTGTGAGTTGTGGAGGCTGCAGCAGCCCTTTCCAAACCTTGTACTAGTTGTGGAGGGCAGTTTGAGCTGGAGGCCCTGGCAGATGAAAGACAGAGCTGTGAGTGCCAGCAACACTACTGAGAAAGAGAATCTTCTTCCACTTCTTTGGGACTTCTTAGTATTTTTATGTTGTGTTGTGTTTCTTTGTAATTTTTCCCACATTAATTTATAAACCACCCCATCCATATCTTTCTGGTTAATTTTAGGACACGTGGAAAATTTTGGAATTCATCTCAACTTCTTTAGGCAAAGTATTAGAGAGTTACAGTGTTTCAAGTAAAATTTTTCTTTCACTCATCATTTCCATCTTGGCAGTGTAAGAGTTGTACACAGCATGATCTTCTTGAATGGGTCCTCCTGATATGTGGCCAATGAGTTTTTCTCTCCATCACCAACAAATAGACTGTTCTGCACATCTGAATAAATCAAAAGAGTTGTGTCTGGCCAGCTAAATATACTTGCTCATCTGATGCTACAATAAATTAAATTTTGTTTCACAGGTTGCCTTATGAAAGTGCATTTTCTCTGTAACTCCGTTCTCAGTTTAAATTAGCTTGTGTGTTTTACATACCTTCACATTTTGTACTTCAATGTTCAAACCTCTAACTACTGTACACAGATATGTTGGCACTGCAGGGAGAATGTTCTCCTTCACTGATTTTCCTGACCTGTGACGTTCTGCATTGCTAATATTAAATTTCTTGCTTTGCAAATTGCCTTTTGGCTGCTTAATATATAAAAAGGTATAAAATGAAACCAAACCCTGACCCAAAATTTATATGATACATGCATATGCATGAACAGTCACTGACTTTACAAGGCACACATGATGCCTGTATTTCAGAAAGCAGACCTGGCTCCTGCAGTTCTTAGGAATTAGAACTTGTTTGCCATTTCCAAGCCTGTGTTTTCTCTTGTCTTTTATATGTGACTCATAAAGCATTTTCAATCACACTATAGGAATTAAGTCCCTACCAGAATAAGTCTCTTTCATGTCATTTCTTGTTTTATACAAATAAGGGTTTTCCTTAATTTTCATTTGATAGAATATATTGAGCTTTAACGAACCCAAACAAGAATTTAATTGCAAGAAATATAGAGCTACTGTCATAATTTTATGGGCTACTGAATAAAAGATTGGGAAAAAAAAATACATGGGGTGAAAGATGGCAGGACTAGAGGGGGAGAGATTTTCTAAGATACTTTTTAGAACATGTTCTCAAAATCATCATTATTGATACACAGTGAGTTCTCAAATTATATCCAGTGGGATGTTTTCAACATGATTACAGCACAAATTCCTACACAAATGCTACAAAATTTGCAATTAAGGCAAATTCTATAAAAATTTTCTCTTCCTCTAGGTTAGATTTTCATATGTCCACTTACCCCCAAAATATAGATTCAGCTAGAGATATCTATTTGTAGCAAAAAACACATTTAAACATTCAGTTGAAAATGTTAAGGAAGAAGATGAAGTATAAAGATTTGTAAAGATGTACATACCTATGAAAAAGTCTCTCTGGGGACTTTATTCATATCTCATTAAAATCACTGGACCTTTGCAATTATCTCTAGTGAGTATAATAGACTAATTCCTCATTTTATAGGAGGCATTATATACATTTACTAAACAGTGTGAACACCTTTGCAGATTGAGGGTTTTAAGGTCACTTGATGAGGCCTCATTCTATATATTAGTACATATAATTTCTCTCATTGTCTGATATTCCTAGGAATCGTCTTTCTGAGAATAAAAAGCTGTTTATTTGTTGTATTGCAGTTTTGTAAAGTTTGGTTGTTTTTTTTTGTTCTGTTGAGTTTTGTTTGTTTGTTTGTTTTTGTTTTGTTTTGGTTGGTTGGTTGGTTGGTTTTTTAATATTCTTTTTCTGTTTCATATACTAAAAGGATTACTTAATAGAATAAGAAAGAACTAGAGCTGAATTCACATAGCCTATATTACTGTCCTTCTTCATCAAATGCTTTCAACATTCAAAGAATTTCTAGAAATAATTCCCCAGTAGGTAGAAAATAGATCTTAATTTATATACTACAAAAGAAACCAAGAAACATAACTTCAGTGGAAGCCTTGGTGAATATTTGAACGTTTTGCCCTTTTGTCTTGAAATAAGTGACCCTTTATAAATGGTAAAGCATATCTCTTTCTAATACCTTATAAAGTCTTGTTGGTTGAAAGGTTTTCCAATGCAGTTGTAAGTCCAAAACAAAGTAGTGAACAAAAAAGTTCTTATTTCCTTAAGAAATATAATGAAAAATGGAGGAATTTTGGTCATCTTGTGTATCATATCATGCTCCTGTGGCAGCTGTGTATGTTAAGAAATTTTGGAAAGACTGCTGTTCACTGACATAGACAGCTAGACATATATGGATAGATGTTTATCTTTTGGGTTGTTCAACTGCTTTTTAGAGTGGTTCTAAAGAGGACTTCTCCACCAATTCCATTTGTAGTGGACAGTAGTGTCAACAGATTAAAATAGCTTTATTTGACTCAGAAATAGTTCTGATTTAACTTGTGCAGAATAATCAAATAAAACAACTTGAAAGTTGAAAGTTAAATGTATCTGCTACAGATCAAGAGATTTATTTCATGAGAACATGAAGGAAAGTAATTCAAGGACAACATGAAATTTCTGAAAGATGGTGGTTGTCACCAGATTTTGTTTTTTCCTAGTGGTTGATGTTAGAGTGATCCCATCACACTTTTGTTATTTTAAGATGGATCTGTTGAAATACAGCATCCCTGGAACAAACTAGGGCAGACCTGTTACTGCAGAAGAGTTCATGTTAGCAGATTCATATTCCAAAGCTCTTTCAGTTGTGCACTACAATGAGAACTCCAATACTTGTGCTGTGAAAAAAAGTTTTGCAATTATATTCTCTCATTTACAATTTAATTTTTTAACACTGAAATGCCTAGGTTTGTTTGTTTGTTTGTTTGTTTGTTTGTGGTTTGTTTGTTTGTTTGTTTGTTTTTAATGTGGTTTTTCTTTAAATGAAAAGGAAAAACAAGATCCTGGTTACCTGAGCATCATTACATTTTAAAATTATTCTATGAAAAATTATCATTATAGACTGCTATTTATTAAAATTGGAAAGGACGTTATTCTGTATTTATAGATGCCGACAACTTACAGTGTTGCTGGTTTAAATATTTGCAGTGTTTCAATCAGATATTCTGTGTAAGGTACATAATTTTAATACAGTTTTTGGGTACCTCAGACTGAAAATGGTAATTATATCACAGGATATGAAAGATTTTAATTCCTTCTACATATATTGAATATTCAGGGATATCCTGAGGTATCTTTATTCTGAAAATCTTTTTTTTATATAACAAGGGGCAGATGTGATTAATTAATTTTTCATCTGTTGAATTACTCAAACATATCATACCTTCAAATGTGCATATTTTAAAAATTACATTCAGAGGAAAAAAAATAAAAATTTAATATAGTCAGTGGAGTAAAATATGGATTATCACTGAAACATTTGCATTTGAAACAAAGATATTTTTTTTCATGAGGTAATATTTTCATGCCAAAAAGGTATCTTGGATGAATATATTTATTTTCTGTGTCATGCTATAATACAATACACATCAATAATTCTGATTGCTAATGGGAAATCATACCGTAAGCCTCCTCCATCATTTCTGGATGAGCTCGCTCTGTCTTGAGAAATCAGCAAGTCTGTAAATTATATTATAGAGCAGTGGGAACACAGGTAATTTCATAATAACCTGCTTAACTTAGGTAAGAGCACATAATAGATACCAATTATCCATATATCTGCATTTGCTTCTAAGCAATAAGAACAAGGTACTTTGCTGCTAAAATTAAAATGAAGAAAGAAAATGTGTATTACAAAGATGTAAGTAGAAAAACCTATTAGAAGGACTCTGTGATGTTTATGAATAGCAAATAATGCTCTTTATACGGCTTTCACACACAAATAAATACAGGACCTACTGTCAGTAATACTGATCTTAACATTAAGCATTACAAAAGTATACAAAAAAGATGGAGTTATAGAAACATGGTAATTCACATTCAACTTAACTAAAAGTGGTGATTGTCCTTTTAAGAATGATTCCAGAGAAAATGACCGCCCTTGATTAATATTTTATTAACAGAAAAAAGTCTTTTTTGTTGTTATCTATTTAAACACAAATATTATACATGTTTATACCATACACCTGTTAATACACACACACATGTGCAAACAGAGAAGTGCGTTAGCAAAATGCTCTTGAATGTGCAAAAACAAAGATATATCGTGAATGACATTATCTGTGCATTCAATTTTTTTTTTTGTGGTTAGAAATAAGAAGACATTTTGCTCCCTGTCAAAATTATATGCAAAACATAGAATGATAACAATGCACAAATATAACTTGTTAAATGATGTCTGACTATTCAGTTTTTATTTTATGATGATCACATTTAAAAAATTTACCATTATAATTTTCCCTGAATTATTCTTTTTCATCTGGTAGAATAATGTAAAGAGTATGTTCAACTTCTACTGAAAAGAGTAAAAAATCCAGACTCATAGATTAACTATAAGGCTTCAGTAGACTGTTAGGTAAAGGACAAGAGATGAAAGATTATACTGTGTAAAACATCATCACCAAGGTGGTGAATGGGAAATACAAGAGTTTGAAAGAAGACTCCTTCATTCTTGAAGGACCCGTTTAGTAATATAAAATATAGTAAGATGCTGGCAAATACTCCTGAACCTGCAAAACAAGATAAAGGTGCCTTGCTGGGGTTTTTCTTGTTTTTGTGATAGCTTTTGTATTATTATGGGGCTAAAACAAGGAAGCAAAATTAAATGAAAACTTTGTCTACTCCTGCATGGGCTGACTATGGGCTTCAGCTTCCTTCAGAGCATGTCTACCTGCTTTGGCATGGATTCATCCAGGGGCTGCAGGTGGATATCTGCTCCACTTAGGTCCTTCATGAGCTGCAAGTCAGAAACACGCTTCACTGAAGTCTTGACCATGGGTGGCAGGTGAATGTTTGCTCCAGCACCTGAGCCATGTTCTCCGTCTCCTTCACTGTCCATGTTATCTACAAGGCTATTTCTAACACTTTTTTTATCTCTCCTCTTTCTCATGGATGCTGTACAGTATTTTATACCCTTTCTTAAATATATGATATCACAGGTGCTTCCAGGATCACTGATATTTTCATCTTTGGATTTGTTTTGGGTCTGGATGGAACTGGTTGTAGGGGCCAGGGGAAAATACTCAAATTCTTCTCATTGAAGTCACGTCGCCAGCCGTTCTGCTACCGGAAACTTGCCACACTTGTCATCACAGTGTAACATGTGATAACTATAACTTTTGGGGAGATTTAGATCAAGGCTCTGACTGTGTCCTGTTTACCATTACGCTCTGCAACTTTTAACTGAGATAGAAAGATCTGAGGTTACTGTTACTACATATATAGGTAGGCTTATAACCCTGGGCAGGTTAGAGATGGTCATTACTTCCAGAGAAGGGAGATATTTTTCAGTCTTGCAAATACTTTTTTTTTTTTAATCCTACACAAAACTCCTTGATAAAGGAGCAAGAACTCAACTGCCAGTCCCCACTCCCTCAAAAAAAAACAAAAACAAAAAACCAAAAAAACCTAGAAGTTATTGCAGATCCTATACCACATCGTATGATACTTTTTAACTTCATATATCCTTCTGTTTGCCTAGTCTTTAAAGTATTTATCTATAGAAAATAAAGTATTTTATGTTACTTATCTAGTTATCTTAAATTGTATAAAATAATAAAAATGTGCTACATATAATTAACTTAATTCCAGTTGTGTGTAATGCAATAGAAAACAAAAGAACCTTGCAGAAAGATTACTGCTGCCTGTTTCTAATGAAAAACCAAGCTAGGAGGATAGAATTATAATGAGTTATTTATCTGTCTCTGCTAGCTGTTGCTTGCAAAGCTGGTGTCTGTAAAGTTGGGACTAATATTAAAATATGAGATCCAGATTTTTCAGTTCTATGATCATACTAGCCTAAAACTTCTGGTTACAAAAGTTCAGCCAGTTCAACAATTACTGTACAGTAATACTGAGTGCTACCTGATCAACCTCTATGTGTTTTTGTTAGACAACTTCCACATGACTTATTCATCTGGTAACATAAAAACAGCCCAAATCATTCAGTTCTATCTCGTTTTACCATGGTGTAAACATATTCAGATTACTTTGTCTCTGCATGTGTTCTTGTAAGCCAACAATGGCTGTTTGGAGCAAATTGAATTTCTGTTTGGTCATTGTCACATTAGAGTTGCAGTAGGCTTCCATAGTTGTTATATTTCAGTTTTGCATATTATCCTAAGTTTCACCTGCAACAACAGAACTGTTAAGGCCTACTTTTTCCTGTTTATTCCTAAAGAATTCAGCACAGAATTGGTAGTCGCCTTACTACCTGAAGAAGTGACATTAATCAACAACATTAAAAACTGCCATCTTGCATCCTCTACAACTCCACAGTTTAAACTCATTTTCAGGAGGAAGGAAACTGCTGCCATCTTTAGATTAAAACAGGATCTCACTGATTGTTTACCTTGAACATAAAGCCTTTTCAAAGCAATTAACAATATATAAAAAATAGTATCAAAAAAAAATTCAATGGCTCTGTTGGAAAAGCCACACATAAGCTGGTTCACTTCTAATCTTTCCCTGTTTGAGTCTTTCAAAGTAAAATGTGAAGAAAAATTAAGTCATTAAACTTTTAAGACTTCAACTTCACTTAAAATATGTGATTTTTAATTAGCAAATTATTTTTTTAAAGTGTAGTAGCTATGGGGAGGAGTAACTGGGTAATCAAACTAAAGTATCAGTATGATTTAATTGTATTTTTTCACTGATTTTTCATGCTAATTAATGTCTTCATGTAGCAAGTCCCTTCACCTAGATAATGTGTTGTCTACCATAAATAGCTACTCTCTCTTCCTCTCTTATACCCTGAAGTTGAAAAAAAGGATTAAACCAGAGAAAAAATACAAAAAAATAAAGAGGAAAAAAAGTTTAAGATCCCGAGAATGAACTTCAACTCTGTATTAAGAAAAGTAAATTGATGCAGATACGTACACGTTTCTATTGAACAAGAGAGATCTTGAATTTGACAGTTCTATAAACCCGACCATTTTCATTTGAGGCATTGTCAGGTATTGGAGATGCAAATGGAAGATATAAGCATGAGCTATAGGATTTCTACAGCTTTCTAGGGACTCATAATTTCAAAAAGCGTTTAACAGGAGAGAACTTTGACTTACACCCTAAGCCAATGTAGTCTGTGGAATTTAACTGACCAACTGATTCATAAAATATCTCAAGTTGGAAGGCACACAAAAAGAAAGGATCAATACTATTGTTTAAACAAATATTTAAGCTTTTCTATGCCTTAGACATCCTAGGGACATTTTAGTTTCTAGTTTCCTCTTCCAGAGTGTGCAGATTTTCCACAGGATCTACCTGAATGAGACTAATAGAAACTTTAAACAACATAAACAGTATCAGAAACCAGTGTTTATGCAAATTAAATATGCCCCAGGTATCTTTATTGTCATAAGATGAATCATAAGCACCATTTACTGCTCTGTCTAGATCTCTGTAGATTGTATTTGGACCTTACACAAAAAATGCTCATGTAGACACTTCCATTTAGACACTTAAATTTAGGTGATAATTCTGAAGTGAAGTCAGGCACTTCACTGAGATGGATGCCATCATATATTTCTTGCTCAAACTGAAGAGAAAAAAAATCAGTGTTTTACTATACTGAGTTGCTCCTTTCATTCAATGTATTTTTAAGACTCTGATAAGGGTCTGAACAGAGATTTCTACAGTTTCTTATTTGGAATGATTTGTATTTTGAAGAAACTGCAACAGTTTCTGCACTTCGTCATTCTGTACATTCTCATGTTTTAAAACGTTATTTGAAAATAAAATACTTGGACCAATTTAGGAGACTCTTCACTGGAATTTGCTGTATGAAAACTCCTAGAAATGCTTCCCAAAGATCTGATAGGCAGCTTCTCCAGTGTATGTGATCATTGTAATAACAATGAGCACAAATTGGGAACAAACTTTTCTATTTCTCTCTAGTGAGGTTTTCAATAAGGTGAAGTAAATTAATAATCTGTGTCTGTAAACAAACAGGTCTCTTCCTAAGCACTCATAATCCAGTTTCAGCTGAGAGGTGTGAGCATCTAACTTATCTGTCACAAAACTAGTAACACTTAAGATCAAGGCTCAACTACATAGGACTGCAACAGAGAATATGATTTTGATATCTGAAGTCTGTTCTGTTCAGCTGTTCTACACAGTTTAGGTGTTATGACTTTTATCACTTCTGGTAGTGTAAGAAGTCAATTTCTGGCAGCCACAGACCACAGAAATATGTTTCACTCACAGTAGTCACCATGATTAGATTAAGCATGTTAAAAGCTGTTCAAATATGGCTTTCAGTCAAATGTGAAAAAGAAAGGGAGAAAACTGTCTTCAGTTCTTATACCAGAAAGGTATTTGGTGGTATATAAAAACAAAACCAAAAACAAACAAACAAACAAACAAACAAAAACAAAAAACCAAGCCAAAACAGAACAAAAAACCAACAAAAAACCCAAAAAAAATCCCAAATATAATTATTAATTTCTGAGCAACTCCCCTTTCATGTTTCTTTCTCTTTTACTTTTTCTGAATTTTTAGTTTCCATTTTAATTTGAGGAGAGATATCCGAACTTCACGATATTCACTATGCTTATAATAGCTAAGCAAAAAATAATGGATATTTCACATAACACCTGACTTTTTTAAATATCCATGCTGTCAACATTGTCAAAATAAGTAAACATTCATGATATGTATAGATCAATGAAATTAGGTCCCAGTTAGAGCTGACTGACAGGTTATGGCCTGTTTGGGTCTATAAAAGTTAAGGTAACAAAAATAAAGTTGGATGAAGCAAGGTTCACCACCTCCTACCTACTGCGGATTTTCAAAAATCAAAGCTTCTCCACTCTACTAAGCTTATATGTGTTTTAACAACTTGGATGAACATTGTTAACTGAATTATCACATTACATCTAGTCTATTGATTCTCAATAAGATATTATTCCACATTTTTATCTGCCTTTTTTGTTTGTTTGTTTTGTTTTGTTTTGATTTGATTTGTTTTGTTTTTCTATTTTCTAGTCACCAGTACAAAAAGGCATAACTTTCATTGTATGACACCATTTCTCTTGCATTATTATTATTTAAGATCTCTTAGTCTTGCCATTGTATCACAAAGAAAAATAACAAATTTTCACTTTCTCAAAAAATGAAGAAGCACTGAAGAAAATAAGAAAGTAAAAGGCACAGATAGTCCTGTAATTTCTTGGAATTTTGATAATGGTGGATATGGCATAGATTCAAAGTGTAGGGTCTTAGCTAAAGGATTTACAACTAAAATCATATCAACAGCTTTTAGGTCATTCAGTGTTCTGAAATTTGCCAGTCCAAATATTCAGGCAGTGTTGCACAATTAAGGGTGTCCCCTTTTCATTTCTTTTGCAACAACGGCAGAAATTTAACTCACAGTCATCAGCAAAAAACAAACTCTTGTCTTGTTTACACAAAGTTTGAATTAGTTTTTGAAAAGTAATTATGTGCTTAACACTTGGAAGAAATTCCCATCATTCTTGAAACTGCAGCAATGCAGCCCTTCTAGTAAAATCAGGTAATCTAGTAAAATCCACTGCTACTTGCATGCCACCTCTCTCTTCTCTCCATGTCTGTAGTGCAAAGTGTTTGGCATCCTGAGTGCAGCTACTGCATGGTGACCTGGCTCAGTGTTTAATGCAATAGCGGTCCGTTGCTGCTGCAAAGCCCCAAGAGGGAATTCAGCTGTGGATAAACTGTGTATTTGCATGTAACAGCTGGATGCTGTTCAGTCTCACCACTTCTTCAATTAAGGAATGATTTTGTTACAATTTCACCCACGGCAATGAGGCAGCTGGCAAACGTTTGTTACTCCTGGGTGCTTCCAAATATTGTATCTTCCAGCCCATGAGATATAGCAAATTGTATGATTTGATATCATGTTTCAAAATACAGGCTCTGGAAGATGCTAGCGCTGAGACTATATCAAAAAAATGTCAGACAATTAGGTTTTTCTGTTATGTGTGCAGAATAAGTCCCTTAAGTACCAGAAGATGTAGTGGTGAAAAATAGGGCCAGTACCCATGTGGCTGTGGCTAACAAATTACTTACCCATTTTCTCTGTGTTATTGTGGTGACTCAATCAAATAAAACCCATCAAACTGGTCAAAATTGAACATATATGAAGAACATATCTATTGTTGTGTTGTAATTTTTTGCACACGTTACCAAGCTTTTTGGTGTTATTAATCATTTTAATCCACTTCTTCAATAACTGGCCATTGACTCTGTCTCTTTAAATTTACAGATTTAATCTCTTAAGGAAAATGACTCCTTCAGGAACTTTAAACCTGAAAAACAATACCTATATTTTTTTCTACAGCGATCTCAGAAATATTTGTGTAAAAGTATGATTTCCTCTGTGTACCTTCTCTGTCCCACTAGAATGAGTCTTACAAAAGTTCAAAGTTTGCTTATTTGTTACTAAATCCCTTATAAGGTCTTTACTGATAGATCTGAATGATGTAATACTTCATATATCCAGAATCTGATTTCATTGGATAACTACTCAGGCTGTCATGGAAATAGATGTTTCCCCTTTTTTATACTCCCAAATCTGCATGTGGCTTTCTCTTGCCAATTCAAACAATTCAAATGCAAACAAAAGACAAATCTGTGCATATAATCCCAGGGTTACTGTTCTGCAAACACAAACCTTTGTCTTTGTTTTTTGATGAGTCACACCAAGACTATTAGGCTCTACTGTCAGGTACTGGGCCTCTGAACATGCCATGTAAAACCTCATTCTTCAGAGTAACTGTGTCATACCCCAACATAAGAGGAACGTCTTCTTATCACAGAGCCCTTATCTTACCTCCTGACACATATGAGTGATATGACTTTTATAGTAAACCTACTTCTTTATATTATATCACTATTTGTACCAGTGACAAAAACATTTCAGTTCTGCTATTCTTATTGCCTTGACCTTGACAAAAGGCTCTAACTGGCATAGGCCATTTACACAATATCCTCAGCATGGTCCTTTTTACACTAATACGTTGTTAGTGAATTCTGTGGGTCCTTTCAGCGATACAATCTCTGGACTGTAAACATGAGAACTTTAATTTCCAGAGCAAAGGGATTGAGTTGTACTAATGCGACTTCACCAGAGAGCAAAGTGCTGACCATGCATTTACTGTGGGAGGTTCTGCATCTTGGCACTGGTGGTTGATAGAAGTGCAGAAAAGGGCCCAGGCTTTTTAAAAGGAAGAATAGGAGAGACAGTTAAAGAACTGAGAAGTCACATAAAGTTGTGACATAAAGTAATAAAAATAAATGCTGGGTTGTGTTTTAGCTACCTCACTATGTATCTATGCAAACATCATTACAGTGAGGCATATCCTGTCTGAATAGACATTTGCAATTTATTAAGCACAGTAAGCTAGAGCAAATTGTTGAATATTGTACCTTGGGCAGGGAAGTGGGAAAAGATGTGATGTCTGCCTCCCATACTGCATATCAAAAATAAGAACTATGACCAGATGCTGTATAGCTACAATAACTACAGCAAAGACTTCATCTTTGAAATGAGAATCTACATTGGATTTCATGAGTCTGGTACAGCTATAAAAGATTCAACTGTAATAAAGATTATGATCAGAAAAATTAGATGGAAAATAATTTTCCAGGGATTTATTTCAGGCATATGATTCCATATGTTCCCATTATGAATTACTGCATAGATTAATGGGGATTAACACACAAACAAAATGTAAAGAAGAAGATAATTTCGTGCTGAAATAGTTACTCGTAGCTCATTTACACCAGGAACATTTAGACAGTGATTTTTGGTACATTTCTACAGCTTATAAAGAAATCACAGCAAACCCAGTTAATCTCTACCTGCAGGTTTGAAGCCAATCAGATAAATAGATTATTAATCTAGAACTGACTGATGATAGTAGGGAGAATAAACCTGTTTCAAATCACAACTTTGTGGGTAGTCTAGTTCCAGAACATAGATGTTAGCTTTAAATAACCTATTTATTGGTAAGTATAGTGATTCTGCACTAGTGCATGCCTCTGTAACATCCACAATCAGCAAAAAATAATCTGAAAATACTAAAAATAGCAAAGCATCCTTTGTGCAACTGAAGTCAAAAGGGTGATTTATTAGAGAGTTGTGTAACAGCAGGAACATACAGATTTACAAAAAGTTCCTGTAACTTGTATTGAAGTGTTGTGAAAGAGGCTCATTTGAATCAGCAATATATCCTTCATCTTCAAATCTTCAAACAGCTAAAATACAAGAAGTAATGGAATATGCAGGTGGAGTTTCCTTAGCTGGAGTCACTCCACAGACTTGCTACAATATGAAAATATAAACCCCTAATTCATTTAATTAACTGGGATCCATGGTTGATTCATAAAGCCCCTTTTATCCCTGATGATTCTTTTCTCTCCACAAAAGGGTAAAAAAATATGGAGAATGTTACAATCAAAGCACCCTCATTGATTTTTGGAGTTGTTATAAATTTTTATTCAGAGAGAGGTGGATATAACATACTAAAGGCTTCTTCTAATGATTGCCAGCCATCAGGCACCTTTGATCCACAAATCAAAAAGGTCATCCACCACTATTTTAATCTTATGAATTATCTATGCAGTGAGAATACACCTTGGTTCCCTTCATCTTCAACTTCATTTTGCTTTGGGAAGCACACAGACCAACGTGGCTTCCTGATAGGTGATCCAGCTTGCTCATTGTTGCAAAGTAGATCATGTCCCAGATGAAGACAAATTCCCAGGTTTGGTGCCCTGTCTCTATTTCTACCTCCTTTTCAATGTTTCAAAAATGAATAACAGCAGATATGACTATGGCATTTATTTTCTCAAGCTTTTCTATCAAGTGTAATCATCCCTGTTAATCATAAATGAAGACCAGATAACCATATAACAATGTCCTGCAGATGCCGGATCCTGAAGTGCTTAGTCCTGTTGGAAAGATTGGTTAGAATGTAGGCAAATCAGTGATAATAAGAAGAATTTCTCTCATGGGAAATAGATTATGATAGTAAAATTTGGAATTTCTACCTCACTAAAATTTGCTATAAGTATGCATTATGTGAGTGCAATTTGAATTAATAACACGTCTTTTGCCCAGCTGCTCTCAAAAACTCCTCTGTCAGTAGCAAAAAGTTAATTATTCTGAATTCACATCCAATATCACATTTGGCACTCTAAAAGATACAACTGATGTATACAATAGAAAGTAAACATGTATTTTGTTTAAAAGACAAGCTACATGAAAGAGAAACATTAGCAAAATCAATGTTGGAAGATATCTGAGAATAAAATTCGTGCTTAATCAAAGTATGATTACTGGGATTACTCAGTTCTTGGAAAACAACAGGAAAAGAGCATATGCTTCTTGTAGCTCCTTCCTAAAGAACTGTGAGGCATATATTTCAGTTTTGAAACTGCAGTAAGCAGCACAAACCTTGGGCACACATTTAACTTAATGATGTATATCATCTTGTAATACACAGAACCTGTATCCCTTTGCTATATTTATGAAGCTAATTAAAGGATATCTTCTTCAGAGAGGAAGACACTTTCTTGTTTTATGCTCTTTCCTCCCATTTTCCTGCCACACAGCTGAGAAATGTAACATGGGTTCTTTTTACATGTTATCATGATAACGTCACACAAAGCTAAGTAACAATAGCACAGAAATTGGCTTGCCTCTATTATCTCTGCCAGAGTGAAAAACAAAGAGTGAACAAACCCTGTCTTGAGTCACTGGTTACTTAGTTTCAGTTCAGAGAAAGGTCTCTTATTATCTGACCTTGCCAGAAAGGGCCATTGGTAAGTGGATGCTAGAGATCATTCCAGTCAGAGCAACAGTAGTTTCAAAGGTATAACTAAATTTACCATATGATGAATGCATTCAAAAAAGGTCAAGAAAACAATGACAGTTTTATTGTTTTGTCTTATTGCTTTTTATTTAATCTTCTCTTTTATCTCCATATGGTGACCTTTCACAGAAGTCTAAGACATATTAAAAAAATAATTAAAAAAAGAAACCCATAGTAAATCTGAAATTTCTACAGGGGCTTAAACTCCTTTTTGCTTGATGAATAAATCTCACTTCTAAAATGCTTAGTATGTTTTTGCCTAAACCTTTTTTCTTATTATTTTTATTTATTTTGTAAAAGTAAACCCTAGTTCAGACAGAAAGATTCAGAAACTAATTGACATTTTGAGTGGAAATCTGTTTGATTTTCTTGGGGAAAATTTGTGAAAAGTTTCACTATATTTATGGTAATGTTTATAAATGCAAATTTGCTATTGAGATTTTCTTGACTGGAAAAACATGTTCATGCAGATAAACACAAATGCTAAAGGATATTTATTACATATCAACTTCCCTGAAACCCCTTTTTTCATAATTAAAGCATATTCCCCTCATGAGAACAATAATCATTCAAAGGTAGGTTTAAGTGTCCCCAGAGCACAAGTGTTTTTGCTTCTTGCATCAGCTTGCTTTCTTTGTGCCTGGGGAAGAAACTACAACTCCATTCCAGGCATGACTCTTTCAATAAGACCATCAATATGATTTATCTTTGTTTCATAACTCCAGTCATTCTATTGCTTCACAGTGAAATATCATTCCTAGAAACTCTTCTAGACACAGTCTTCAGGTTTGTGGAGTTTTAAGAGCTGATGAAGGGTAGTATTAGCTGGCCACCACACTGCCTGTTTGCCAGATGTGTCTCCTCATTAAAGTTCCCTTGGTACCTTTCTGGTCAAGGAAGACTGCTAATCCTTTTAGCTTGGTTAAATTCCAGTTCATGGAGCTCCATTCTGTCTATATCAACTCCCGTCCCCCAGTTTAATAAGAATACCTGAGGGGTTTGCTTCTTTGATTTCTGTTGCTCATATAAAGAGTCACACAGTGTACTTTCTTACTGTGATATTTTGTAATTCACCAAAAAATGCACCATATATTAATAATGTAAGAGGGAAATAGTAGTGTGAGAGAATTCAAGACTTTAATGTCTTGAAACTATCATTTTGCAAAATATGTAGGGATTGAAATCACTGTGTAAACATCGAGTCATAATCACATTTATTACAGAAAGAAAGGACAGAAGTTTGAATTGCCTCACTAGTCCCCTTTGCATGAGTATTAGCGGAAATACGGAGCAATTTAAAATATATGCAAGACATTGATCGAGGTGAGCTCAGTTGGCTACAGCGTGGTAGTAATAATGCTAAGGTTGCAGGTTCTGTGTGGGCCATTCACTTCAGTGAACAACAGCAATCCCGGTGGGTCTATTTCAACTCAGAATATTCTGTGATAATATACTCAAAAGAATGACCCCATACTATAGGGCAAAGAGGATGCATAGATAATACAATTAGGTGCAGTAACAGTAACCTGAAGTGTAGCAAATATTAGGAAAGCATAAACATGTATAGACAGTGAAACATAATGAAAAATGTCTTCTGAAAATTAGTAGTTTTCTTTTTTGCATTAAACAAAACAAATTTCCCTCCTCTCAGGTATATTGTCAGAAACCAAATAATTCTGGCTCCATTTCAACTTTGCTTTTTGTCTTTCATGCAATGTTTTTGGTTCAGTTGCCAAGAGATGTTTAGCAATTCCAACATTGCATTTTTTGATTCTTACATTAAATATAGCTATAATTGCTAAAGTTAATCCATGTATTTCTTTAATATCTGTGAAAATTGTATTATGAGCTTTATTGTCAAGGAAACAGAGTTCAGGAGTGGGTATTGGTGGATTTTTTTTGTTTGGGGAAGATCTTGAGAAGGATTACTTTCCATTTATTGGTTCTGCAAGTGGAAGTAATTAAGGCACACTGAAACTGAAGTGGGTGAATGCAACACATAAGTAATGAGAAAGTGCAGCTGGAGGACAACCTTGGCCATACAAGGATGCAAGAAGCCCGAGAACTGCAACAATTTCCTGTGAAAATGCATGAAAGCACTGAGATAAACTGCTGCTTACTGTTGGCACCAAGGTGTCTTCATAAATTCTTCTCAAATCTCATCTGAGATAAGCTGAGCCCATAAAATTAAGATGAAAACAACGTCACCACATTTGTGTCCAAACATTTTCACAGAATCACAGAATACACAGAGTTGGAAAAGACTCACAAATTTAATCTAGTCCAACTCTTATCCCTGCACAGGACTATCCCCAAGAGTCACATCAAGTGTCTCAGAATTGTCCAAATGCTTCTTGAATTTCCTTTACTTTACACTGTTAAAATAAATGTTAAAAATAAAAGAGTGAAGTTTGTCCTTCTGAATATCTTTTAAAATTTGCTTCAGTCTTTCACACAGAGAATAAGGGACAAAAATTATAATGGAAAAGATTGAAAACTCTTACACACTTCAGACTTGGTAATCTTTGCAGGAGACTAATGGCTAGTGATTTTGCTATTTTCTTTCACTATTTCTATATTAAAGGGTCTAATTTTGCAAATCTTGTACATGTGTTCTCCTTTTTATTCATGTAGACCCAATGATTTCATTATGAATAGAGGAGATCAGTAAAAAACTACTACAAGTCCACTTTTGTACAGAAAATCTAAAAAATCCAAAAAGAAGCATCTTTCTAGTAAAAGAAAAAATGTCTAGTTTTAAAAATACACAATTTTAAACAGTATTGGCAGTGATTTTATACAAGCCTCTAGTAAAATATTTAGCTTTTTAAAAATATGTAATGTTTAAAATATGAAATCCATAAATTAAGAAATATGGCTAATTATTACTTGAATAATAAGAACTTATAAATTAAATACCAGCTCTTTCACCAAACACTGAAGTCTTTCCTTTCACTTATTTATGTTTACTATAATTTATTATTTGCATATATACAAATTAAAATGCAGCACATTTTCAGTTATAAATGCAAAGCATTGTCCTTACATATTCTGATAACACCCACACCAATCTGTACCAAACATTTCAGAAAGTGAAAGAGATAATGTATGAAGTAAAAAATGACCCAAGACACTCCGGTTTACATCAGTAAGTTCTCCAGGTAATATGCAGTGGGATACCCAGATCAAATAAGCAGTACTGTGAGTCAGCCTGAACTTGCAGCTTTATAGCAGAGCATTGTTCTGATACTTGAAATGTGTTGCAGAAAACGGACTCAATAGTTGAGAAGCTAAGCTCTCTATATGCAGAACTTTCAGTGTGAAAAACAAAGTTCTTAATAGCAGTAGATACACCATAAGTATAGTCTAAGAGGCTAATTTGATAGTTTAATATTATGGAAAATGCCTTACACAGAGTGAAGTGGGTGTGATGGGAAAGGGAAGAAGCATAGAAAACTTTCTATTCTGAAGCTGAAGGTAATGAGGCATAAAGATTTTCCTGTCACACAGTAGAATTTTTTTTTTCTTTCAGGCAGCAGATTTTTCAATATACAGCATAGTATTTTGTATATAAACTTCGATTTGTTACAAATGTCGGTGGTTTGAAGTGGAGATGATCCTCCCTTATCTTACCTGAGCAGGTTAGTTCCTGAGGATGCCTTAGAGGTGTCACTACAATTCTCTTACTCCTTGGTGTAATGTCTTTTGAGTATAAGTTCAAGTGGTCTGGCTTGTAGTACAGACCATTTATTCAAAAGATAAAGATACACAGACTTTAAGCTCATTTAAAGGGAAGGGATTTTTTGTATCCTATTTCTGCTGACTGTTTTGTTAAGGTGACTGATGTGCCTGCAGTTTATACTGAAAGCGAATAAGTTTTGCAAACTCACAGAAGGACCTATTTGCTTTTCAGTAGATTAACATTAAAATTTCATAATTTGAAGTGAAATCTGGTATTCTTTGACATAAATAGTAACTTCCAGTGATACTAGCTGAGCCAGGTCACTGAGCTTCCCTAGGATGAACTCCCAGTTCAAGGTTTCACTTTGGGTATGATATCTCACTCTACTCCTTTCTGTTAAATGACTATTTACACCAAAAGATGAGACACAGATACAATGTGGACTAAGTGGGTTTAAAATCTCATGTTCCTGAGTCTCATTAAAGTATACCAGTATTTTATTTCTATGTGAAACAGAACATCTAGAAGCAATAGTGACTGTGTATCTCTAGAAAGTAAATTGAGGCTTTGTTTTTCTAATATTTCAAAAATTTGGATTACGTTCTCTCAGGGTAGGCCCATACAGTCTCACTACCATAATAATCCTGGGATTGTTTTCCAAACTTCTGATATGTTAACTTTCCTTCCTCCAGAAGAATTTTATCCATTACTCTCTCTATCTCTTTCATTTCTCCTGTATAAACAGCTAGTCTGAAAGAGGAGGTGGATTTGCTTTGATGATTAATTTATATTATATTGTGCTTAAATAATAGATTAATAGAATCTTTCTGGAAATAAAACAGGATATTTCACCACATTCCCTAACTAGTCTAATTTAATCTCTAGAGAGCTGGGTTTGTACAGCCTTTGGCTCAGTTTAATTTCAGAAAGTCCCTGTAATAGTCACTGAAAAATGTGAGTGCCACGTCTGACTTATGATCTATACCTGTGATATAGTCTTCTAAATCCTGTGTCAGTTCTAAAACAGATGGCTCATTCTTTTCACTCTTACTCCTTCCAACACTCATGCAGAACATTCATTTACTTGAATGATGAGCCCTCTGTAGTTCTTCTTAAGGTTTAATTCTCCCCGGCTGTGGATTTTTAAGTTTAATGAAGAAATGGATCATAGTCAAGATAGATCCACTTAGGAAGCTCCTAACTTTCTTCATCTGATGCAATAAGGTGAAAACCCTGTGACTCAGTGAGGGCAATTTTAGTAGAAGGAAATAAATATTCTAAGTGGAAAAAAATTAGGAAATTAACAGGCAAATGGCTCTTGCAATTATTCTGTTGCTTTCTATATCTCTTACCTTCTTTCAATATCTTTCAAGTTTAATATTTATTCATGCTTTACCACTAACATATTTTTGTATTTATCTAAATAAAAATGCTTATTGAATATTGTTTGGTCAACAACAAGTATTTTTGATGAATATATCCATTTGTCATATAAAATGTTTGCAGTAAGAATAATAAAGATTCTCTATACTGTTTATATATTCACTCTCGAAAAAATACTAATTTTATCAATTATAAATTCAGTTCTTATATTATTGATACATATAATAAAAATGACATGCAGGTTTGCTGTTGATTGCTCTTAAGAATTGATTGTTGGTTTACAGAAATTATTTTCTAAAAATATATACTCAGGTACACTGTATTTTCAGGCTTAGGTAAATAACTCAGACTATCCAGTGATTACAGAAAAAGGAGAGACATAAATGAGAGCAAAGAAAGCATGTAGTCCTCAGCAAACATTAAAAAAAAACCAAAAAAATGGTGATGAAAAAACATAATAAATTATCTGCATTCTGACTTTCAGACCTTTGAGAATAAAAGGTTTCATTTTCTGAAGCAGAGCTTCTCAACTGTGTTGACATGAACTGTGTTGACTACGAGTGATAATCTGGGTTATTTGCTTCATGTTTTTTAATGTCATGTTGTATCATACACAAATGTGACCATCTAATATTAATGGAAAGAGATGTTAGACCATTCACAAGGGAACTCAGAAATACACTAAGACAATGGAGCTAGTTAGGCTTGGAGAAAGAGTCTGAACTATTTCCACAGGATATTAGTTCACAATTTAATTTTTTCCTTTTTATCCATACTTATAGCTTCATTTTTATTCAATGGTTACAAGCATTTGAAAGGAGAAATACAGAGAGATTGTCTGAGCAGCCAGGGATTAGTTTATGAAAGCTAACGCCAAGATAGAATTAAATTTGTTCAGGAATTACAAGGGCAACAAGAAAAACTTCTATAGGTACATTGGTCATAAGAGGTAGATTAGGGAAAATGTGAACTTTCTCTGGAAGAAAATAGGAAACCTGGTTACCTATGTAAACCTCATGAAGTTCAACAAGGCCAAGTTCAAGGGTCCACACCTGGATTTGGGAAATCCCAAAGACAAACACAGATTGGGCAAAGAATGGGTCAAAAGCAGCTCTGAGGAGAAGGACTTAGGGGTGCTGGTGGATGAGAGGCCAGACATGAGCAGACAATGTGCACTCACAGTCCAGAAGTAGTGTGACCAGCAGGTCAAGAGAGATAATTCTACCACTATACTCTCCTTTAGTGAGATCCCACCTGGAGTACTGTGTCCAACTCTGTGATACCTAATGTAAGAAGGATACACACTTGCTGAAGTAACTCCAGAGAAGGGTCAAGAATATGATCAGAGCGCTGGAGTGCATCTCCTATGAAGGCAGAGTCAGAGAGCTCGAGTTGTTTGGTCTGGGGAAGAGAATGATCCAGGGAGACCTTATAGCTGCCTTCCAGTATCTCCAGGGATCCTACAGGAGAGCTGGAGCAGAACTTTTAACAAGGGCATGATAGGACAAGGGGTAATGGCTTTAAACTCTAGGAGGGTAGGTCTAGATTAGATATTAGGAACAAATTCTGTACATTGAGAATAGTGTGGAACTGAAACAGGTTGTACCGAGAAGTTGTGGATGTTCAGCCCCTGAAAGTGTTCAAAGTCAGCTCTGAGCAGCATGACCTAGCGCTCGATATGCCTGCCCAGGTAGGGGAGTTGGAACTAGATGATCTTTCATGTCCCTTCCAATGCAAATCATTCCACAATTCTGTGAAGTCTTGCAACTAGAGTTTACATAAAGCAGGTTTCCAGAAAATAAGTATGTATTGTATTTTCTCCACTAGGTCTTGACATGGGAGCATTATGATCATTCAGTATTCAGAAAAAAATCCTTTGCAACATTAGGACTTCAAATATTGATATAAAATAATCTTGTGAAATCTTTCCGTCAAGAAAGAGAAAAAAAAAATTGAACCAGCAGTAAATATCATTATATTTACTTCTACGTATTTCCTCCTATAGAACTGAAAATACAAAAGGAATTTTCTTGCATACATTCAAATAGTATTGTTAGGAAACTATGATCTACTTGCAGATATCATATTAGCCTAAAAATGGGTTACAAATGTCAAAGGAATGAGTTATTGTAAATTACTCACCTCTGCAATTAGCAAAACCAATACCAATTCAAGAGGACATGTTTTTCCAAATGCATGAATAGTTCACAGACAGAACTCCTGAAATCTATACTTCCTCTAATCAAGAAACATTATGGGTAGGCCAAAAATGGTAAATGAGATTGGCAAAATGATAGGTTTAATAATAATTACAGGTGATTTTTATCTTAATTGGTTTTGAAAATTATTTAGGTGGTAACAAAAGATGACAAAAAGTATTTAATTTAAATCAGAAAATTAAACTTCCCATAAGACTTGTGGCTGATAATATTAAACAATGTTTAAAAGATTAAATTTTAGTTTCAGAAGTTGAATAATTTTGTAATAAGAAGGTGAATAATTATCTTCTGCTAATACCAAGCCTAATGAATCCTGTTAATAGATTATCCAAAGTTCATCCTCATTATTAAATTCCCTCTTTAAATTTTATTCTCTTTGCATATGTTTGGTATATTATTTAATTTTATGGCTATTGTTATTTAGGAAAAAAATATGATAGCCTACCAAACATATGATTACAGCATTCAAAGTTTAGTCTGTGACATAAAGAAGTGTTATTTTCACATTCAGTCTTATAAACTATTACAGCACTTTCCACTGTTTCTTTAATTTGACATTTTGGGGGAAGATTTTTCAAAATATCAGTGAAGGAGTGTTTTCTTGTTTTTTTGAAAGCTACTGCATTTATAATGGGCTTTGCATTACTCAGTTTAGAAATGCAACTTGTTGTCTTCTTTAGATAACTTCACTGATGTGTATTACCAAAATGTGATAGTTGATACTGTTTTTGAACTCTGAGATCATTATTGACTGTACCTATTCAGTTGTCATGTTTGTGACAGTAGTAGATGAGCTGCAGCACTGACCATAAAGTGTCACAAAGTTAATACTAAGTAGTGAGGAATCAAACCTAAGTATGCAGAGCCTTATCAAACTATTTGCAAAATAGTACACACTATTTGTCTCATAATTGACAGAATGTCCCCTAGCACTGTTATAATGACTGAATAGAAAATGCTGTCCTACAGTCATGCACACTGGTGTCCATTTCAAACCTGAAGCTGTATACATATTATCTGACTTAGATTATAGATGAGGTTTAGATGTGTGTAAGCAATCTAAAAAAATTAGGCTTCTACATTTTTTGCATCATATGAAAAGGTCAGTAGCTATCTACTTGGAGATCAGTTGAAAAAGACATACTCAGAGGGATCCACTTTTACAGAATTAGACAATAAAAATGAATTGATGCAAATATTTCTCCCTCTAAGACTTTACAAGACGTGACCATGTAGAGCACCAAGAGGACTGGGCTAATATAAAGTATAGCAATGGTTATTTTATTTTTTTTTTCAAAATGTTCTGAAAGGGAAACAATACCCAGCTTTTGTGTGTTTGAAGCTAACTTATCCTTATGAAAACACAAGGTATTTTCTAGCCTCTGTAGAGTGTGAAGAAACTTGAATTCATGACTTGCACATCAAGAAGATTGCTCTAGTTAAGTTATGGAAATTCGTGAGGCTATGGTATAGCCAACAAGGTGAGAATGAATGGAGTTCAAAGGAAGTCAAAGGGGAAGCTGAAACATGGTTACAAAGCCCTTGTCTGGGTGCCTCTTCACACTCCATACCTTTCAACGCCTCCCGTTGTTTATTATCTATTTCATATTGTACTGTGATGATATATGTCTTGAAAATACAGGCATAATAGGGTTATATTAGCACCAGGCTTATAAACACAAATCAGAAAAGACTCATTATTGGTCACTGAAATAGTGCAACCAGATGTACAGGCTAGAAGTGGCTTTATGGTATAAGAAAGACTAAAAGGAAAATGTATTTGACATATATAAGTTGACAAGAAGTATAAAAAACAGCAACATTCAGTATAAGAATAGTAACAAAGGGAAAACAGACAGAGACAAATTACTCTGCCTTTTCTACCCTGGTTAAGGATGCCACCCCTAACTAATGCCATTATTTATCTGTTAGATCCATCTGTATATCATACATAATTTTACGTTTTGATTTGCCACTCACCACATTTTGTTGATTCAAACTCAGCTTCCACATGTAAAGGATTAACTTTTACTATATCATTTGGTTATTCAAGCCAGAATTTTAAGGAGTGTGTTTGTGTGTTTCAGGCCCCAGCCTTCCCAGATCACAATGAGATCGATAATGCATCAATGAGTCAGAAGAAATGACAGTGTAACAGATAACTGCTGCAGAGAGACAGACAATTTGGAGAAAAGGAAGACTCATTTTTCTAAGAAATCCTCTTCAGACTTCCATCCTCAAGTCCCATGAGCTTAACATGAGCGGTAACCAACTCAGAGAAATAAGTCAAATATCAGTAAACTCATGTTTGTATTAATAGGCAATCACCAAAATATTTAGAAATCTAAAAACAAAAAAACCTGAAACCACTGAACTTGGCTATGTAAAAGTCTACACTAGTCAGTGGACCTCCCAGTGAACTATCTTACAAAACAATGTAGGGGTGAAAAGACAAACCAAATCAAGGTAATAATCACCCCCTCCACCCCAAACCCTAAACCAACCCCCTCACCAGATACAATGTCATCATTCACTTTCCTTCAGTGACTGATCTCTCTTCAAGATCTAATTGCTATGCCTTGTAATTACTTGTTTGTTTACTTTATTGTTTGTCACAGCATCTTCAGAAATTATTAAATGGTTTTGAATTTGTCTTCAATAGTAGGGTTGGTTTTAAGTTATTTAAAGCTATTAAAAAATCACATTATATATTTCTAACTATTATTTCTAAACAAAATTAAAAATCTACTTACACATCTCTGAAAAAAACACTCTTTATTCTAAAGACACACTTTACATTATTAATAGAAAGTATAAAATAAGTCCTTTCTATTCTTTCTTTTGAAAAAAAAAATCTAAATGAAAAAGACCTAAAAAACATACATAAATAATAAAGATTGCATATTTAGGTATGATTTCTAAGTTTGAGTTTAGAGTAGATCAAAATGGATGAGCTGTTATGAATTCATTCTGAGTATTTTTTGCAGGACTCCACAGGCTTTCAGTGAAATATATGACAAGTTCTATATGTCTAAGGAAATTCAAAACCCTCCTGAAATGCCGTGAGAAGCCCAAAGATCTCAAACATCAATATCAAAAGATATTGGTGTAGTATGTGGAAGAGTGTGAAAAATTATGCTTTAAAATTTTTGTTGTAGTGGTACTTTTTGCTTTGTGGGGCAGAGGGTAGAGGAGGCGAGGAGTGGCAGTGGTTGTGGGGTGAAGGTTGTTTGTTTTGTTTGTTTATTTTTGTGAGGTCTTCTTTTAATTGACTATCTCTCGGTCTAGTGTCCACTCTTAAATTCTTTAATCTGCTTATTTTATTGTTCAGATTGCATTAGTGTTCCATTTTCCACTTCTTTAGGCACCGGCTTCCCAGTGAGGTGTAAGGAGTTGTTGTCAACCAGCACCACGGACAGAAACCTCCATTTACCCTCGCATTTACCAGCACACATTCAACATGGCTGGATCTCTCGCTTTGCAGAAGATGCAGATCCTCTGCTCTACTCAGACAGAAGTGCTTGAGTAATCTGCAGAAGGCAATGTTTTAATTGGCATTTCTCTGTCAAATCTACCAACAGGTTTTCAACCAGACACACTCAGGCAGTGGAATAAGGCAATATCCTGTTGGCTGGTGTTTTGTTTCCTTAGGAAACATTTTTTGAAGCATTAACTGCTGCTGCTATAATGAAATAAAAATAAAGAAAGAAAATGCAAAATAGGAGTTTCTTGGTTTTTACGGTAATAGAACGAATTGAGTAGCAAGATAGTTAAGTAGTTTTATCAGCTTCATGCAGATTCCTGCTCCTTAAAAGGCAGAGGAGGGGATCCAAACTGAGTCACTCACTACCCAGGATAACTGAGTCTGGATATAGTTTCAGTAAAAAAATAATTAGCATTTGTGCTATTTTTTGCTGAAGTAGAGTAATTTTTCTTTATAGTAGCTAGTATGAGTCTTTATTTTGTATTTGTGTTGGAAATAGTGTTGATAATTCAGGGATATTTCTCGTTATTGCTGAGCAGTGCTTACACAAAGTTAAGGCTTTTTCCACTCCTCACACCACTCCACCAATGAGTAGTCTGGATGTGCACAAGAAATTGAGAGAGGACACAGTCAAGACCACTTGCCCTCATCTGACCAAAGCAATATTTCATACAACATGAGATAATGCTTATAAATAAAACTAGAGGGAAGATTGTGGGGGAGTCTACTGCTAGGAGACTGTCTGGATATGAATCAGTTGGTGGTGAGATACTGTTCATATACATCACTTCTCTGTCTTGGGTTATATTTCTCTCACTCTTCTATTTTTACTTTCATTGCAATTTTTTATTGTTGTAGATAATGAATATTATATTTTATTTCAATTGTTAAAACCATGACTTTTCTCACTTTCACCATTTCAATTCTCTTCCCCCAATACTGCTGGGTAGAGAGTGAATAAACAACTGTGTGGTGATTGGTTCCCAGCAGGTTCAAAGATTCATGGATCAATACACAGTAGAACTTCTCATTTGTGTCTGAATTAGGTAGAACTTGAACATGGATATAGCAGTTTACTCTTGGATCTCTAAATACAAATTTTGAATTTCCCTATGACCCTGCTCTCAACCTTTAAAAAGCTCTTTCCAAAAGATACAATGAAGAAAACCCAAAGCAACACAAATATGAAATTGATGTGGCAAAAGCATATGAAAACCCCACCAACATTTTTTATTCAAAACCAACTATCTTTGTCCATACCATTTGATTGTTACACTTTCCATGATTATAGTTGCTTGTGTACAGAGATGCACTAAACTCTGCACATTTAGATAATTCTGACATGAAACTTGTGCATGTTGCTCATGTATTCCCGAAGTGACAGGAATGCCAGAGCTTTCAGCTGTGTCTTTTTTTTTTTTTTTTT
>VXAU01003686.1:8798-35318 GCA_013399695.1 Formicarius rufipectus | reverse complement strand
TAGAGTCGGAGCAAAGGCGTCACGTAGAAAAGGAGAAAAAGAGCTGGGATCCTCTTTCCGTGGGCAAATCTCTCTCTCTCCTAGTCCGTGTCTGGAGAAAGGATATCACTCTGAGCTGGAGCCACCTCCAACACCGTGAGTCTACTCATACCCAGGCTGGCAGCAGCTAGCTCTCTCTCTGTCTCTCACTCTCCCAAGCACCAGGAAACTCCAAAAAAATCCAGGGATTGGAAATGGGAGAAAAAAGAAAGAGAAGACCAAACTCACAGGGCAGAGGTTTCTCCGAGAGCTGTCTGTCTCCCCTTCTCCCCACAGTCCTCCTCCTCCTCCCCCAAAACCAAAAACCAAAAGTCCCCCCTTCCCTTACCACACCCCAGTGAGTTACTGTTGCTAAGTAACCCCCTTTCAGTCATGATCTATCCATTGATATCTGCAGTGGAGGAAGATCAGGGCCATTAGCTCCTTGTTCGTTGGTAGGAGAAAGGAAAATTCCGCCTACTCCTAAAAATCTATAACAGTTCCCTATAAATGCAGAGCATGAGAAATGGTAATAATATTTTTCTGTGTGTGTCTACAGATGAGTATTTGATTTAGGCAAAATCAGAAGGAAATAACTTCAGGGAATTGCAACAAATAACCCATGTGTTTTTATGAATCCCTAAAGCCTAAATGATGGAAGATTATATCAGAGAATATGATAAAAACTTACCATGCTTTGCCACAGTCAAACAGGGTACACAAGCTGTACTTACCACATTTTGTAAGCCTTTCCTACCCCTGAGTCAAATGACATTTTCTGGGATAATAGAAAACTTTTGAGTCTGTCTGAGCTGGAAGGGAAGTGAGGAGAGAAACAAAGTTGGAACACTTACACCTAAACCAGGGAGTGAAGTCCACTTGCTTTTCTCTTCTGTAAGAGAAAGGTTCATACCCATCTGATGGTTTCTTCAAACAACCGCTACTGTGGCACTGAAGTTTTCAATGCCTCTTGAAGTGATGTTGGAGATGACAGCCCTCCTGCTTCCAATCTGCTGTGGAGGGCTTGGCTGTCCCTTGATCTGCTGGGGTAGATGAGACTAGTTGTAAAATAGATCAGATGGAAAGTACTTTTATTATGTTTACCAATATGTAAAATACTTTTATTATGTTTACCAATACTTAAATGCGCCTCCAATAACTCCTTGACAAATTCTCTTTCTACTATGATAAAACCTTGCTCCTTCAAGTGCTTCTTAGCAAAAAATGGGACACTAAAGAATGCTTCTTTTGTCAGTGACCTTGAGAGTTCTGGAACAGTTTTCTGTGTTAAGCTTAAGTCAACAATAACTTAACCTATACGTTTTGGTTTTCTGAAATCAGTTTAGAGACAGCAGCTCCCTGGGAATTAAAACTATAAACATTCAAATAAAATGCTTTGTAGGCTCAGCACTGAAAGTTAGATCTCAACATGTACACAATATGCATTTTGTGATCAGTTTCAGTAAACAGAAAGATTTGAAAAAAAAAAATAAAATTGCTTGCAGATACCTTAATGTTTAATTGGTGCTAAATAAGGTTTTGGAATTCTTTCATAAGTGAGTATGGAAAGTTGTCTCTTTCACAGATGCTGTCACATATTATTTCTTGTTGACTTTAATCAGATGGAACAGTAACAATACTTTTTGACTACACATTTGCAGTTTCTATAAATGCCAAGAAATCAGGTCATACAAACATGGATGCTTACTCAATTTCTGATGCAATCTAATTTCTGAAGCCAAAATACTTTTCTAATACAAAAATTCCTGAGGGTTTTTTTTTGTTTGTTTGTTTTTTGTTTGTTTGTTTTTTTCCCTAGCACAACAAATTAACCAACTATGTCTTAGAGTCTTAATTTCTAGATTTAACTGTTGCAAAATATCCTGGCAATGGCTTTGGCAATTTAAGAAAAACACCCTGTATGCTGTCATCCTTCTGAAACTCACATAAAAATAATTTCCTACAATGCATTCTTTGCTTTAATGGTTAGTTCATGCAAATTTAACTCTCCTTGATGACATGTTTTAATTTCTGCTTCTGCCTCTGGACAAATGCTAAATGCAGTTTTACTGACAGCATCTCCAGTACCGTGCAATCTGAGAATTAGCAGATATCAGCATTTTTGTGAAGAATGAAAGCGCTATTGCAGACTGCAACCCTGTTCTTAACCTTACTTTTTTTGAGAATTTTGAATTTTCTTTTAATATGTAGTACAATCTTAGGAAATAGTGAGATTAGTACTTAGTACTTTTTGCTTCTTGTCCATTGGTTTTCAATGAGTAATGGATCAGGTCTGTGGAAAAAAAACAAAGATATCACAATAGGAAGGAATTTCTTAGGATTTTTTTCCCCTCAAACGCTGCATGATTTTTCCCATTTGATATCTTTAAGTCCTAATGTTTCTCTCAGATCTCTCAGTTACACTGAGATTTTTAGGCCACAAAGAGGTTGACCTCATCTCCTCTCTTCCTCCTAAATAAGTGCTATTATTTGTATATTTACAGTTGAATATGTCTTTGGTATTTAGTTGATTAGACTGCTCTTTATCTTGTGAGTACAAAATTGAAAACTGGCTGGCTGAGACTGGTATTCCCGGCAAAGCTGTGTCTCTGCAATGTTGTGAGGATCAGATTCTTTCTCCTGTGTTAGATTTGTACAAATAAATATTTAATATTCACAAACATTATCATTCATCCCAACGCATGAATGAGGTACTCATTTTTTTAGAATGTAAATTATTCTGCATGATAGTAAAAGAAACATTACCCATGAACCTCCCCTACTTGGTATAAAAGACAATAAATCATGGATTCAGATCCAAACTAAATAATATTAAGAGTACTGTGTGAATTTGAAACTACCCCTGGGAGAAATAGAATCCTTAATCTAATGAATGGATTGTACCCATCTGTCAAAGATTCATCCCATAAATGTGCTAAAAGGTTAGACTCCAAAAGAAAGCAGAATCATCTGCAGCAAGTTGTGACATACAAGTAGGTATATATGTCACATACATACATGAGGTAGAGCTAACTGCTGGAAGATTCTATTGAAGGTTTCCAAGGCTTTCTGTTGTGTTACACACACACTATAGAATACAGGCCATATTCAAGTACATATCATGTGTTATTTCCTCTCTGATCATTAGAATGCCTTATATTAAGCTATTGAACTATAACATGCTAATGTACCTCAACTCTTTCATCAGTTTAATGACCTATTCCCAAAGAGCATCTTGTGACTGGGAATTCTTTCTAAAACATGAGAAAAAGACCAGAGGACCACTTGCTGAGCAAAATGCCTTGCAAAGCTAGTCTTTGCTGCTCACATTGGTGCTGTTTCAAACTACCTAAATTACCTCTAGACAAGGACGGCTGGATACTGGGTGTGATCTAGCCAATGGACCACGTATCTGAAGCAGGACTTAATATCCTCAAACACTGCATTCCTGGAATGCAACTATACTGCAGTGCATCCTACTGCAGTGGCACAATAACAAGCTGTGTAATATCATTTGGTTTTCATTACACATTGACATATGTACTATATTCCATTAAAATAACACAGATCTTCATTTGTCTTTTCCTAGATTAAATTCATCAGACAGTGAAAAGTCATCAGTCTTTATAGCACTTAAGGACTTACTGAATTTTTGAAAAGTAATCTTTGTTTCAGTGAACTGAAACAGATATTTAGTTTTAAGTACTCTCTTTAAGGCTATTCTAAGTAAGGATGAGTTTTCCATCTTTTTTTATATGATAGCAAAGTACACTCTTAAAGCTTATTCTTGTCTTTTGAAATAGGTCAAACCTAACAAATATTGAACAGCCCTCTTCTGAATAGCAGTTTTTATTATACTTTCAGAAATTTGATTATTCCTTACTTGTGAAGTACACAGGAATATAATTCTCATCAAAGATTTTTATCCTAAGCAAGAAAGGTTAAGTATCAGCTGTTTACAAGGAACAACTGATGCCTTAAAATTCTTAAGATTTGTAGCATATAGATTTTTAATATAGCTGTTTAGCTTCTAACACTTTGAAATAACAGTTAATAGCAAATGATCATGATATCATATATCATGATACTATATGATATCATATATTACTATATGATCACATATAGTAAATAAGGAGAGACAGGTATGGAGATTTTTTTTTAATTTTTTTTTTTTTTGTGTAAAATGATTATCTACAGTAGTATGAGTGCTTCCTGAGAAATCATTGTAGAAAAGGTAAATGAATATACTTATTATACAGAAAGGGACTATTTACATTAGAAAGGAAGCATAAGAAACACAAAAGATATTTCAAATGAAATAACGTAATATAAGCTAACAAGTTCTACTGAGCTATGAAGAATGTAGAACTGCTGTTAATTAACATCACTTCAGGTGACTAAAGTAAAATAAAAGCAATTATATATGTTTATAAAAGCTTACATGAGAGCTCTCCCAAGAGCCAGTTTTAGGCAGCATAGGCCCTTAAGGCTCACAAACTCACATGCACACTTCATGCAGTGGATCAATCAAAAAGCCTTTATTAGCAGACCAAACCTTGTATTTATAATCTGTGGCTTTCAGTTACATCATTATATAAAATGATTGGATGGCTTAAAACAGTCCATCCTCAGGCCACCTAAGTTTTGCAGTCCATTGATCTTAATGTTAATTAACTCCTCCTGAAAGCCCATCCCATGATGGCTTTCTAGAGGAATTTTGGTAGTACCAGCAGATGTTCTTCTTAAAGATAAGTTCCTGCTCCAAAACTGCGAACTACTCTCTTGAAATATGTAAACAGACCTGCTTTTCCTGGGAACTGTACAATGAATTGTTCACAGAATACTCACAGAATATTCAATTTTCTGCATTCTGCAATGGGTGACATCCTATTTTTTTCCTGCAGGGTATGCATCAGTGTTACTGTGACCAAGACCAATCTCTGCAACATGTTTTGCCCTTTTTCTTTCTCTTGCAGGAATGGTATCAGTACTCATAGTGTTAGACATTTGTGAAACCATGTCAGTGACAAGGCTGCTGCAACAGCATGCCCCCATTTGGCACTGCTCCTTCATGTGAGAGCAGATGACTTTCCCATCACATCTTACAAATGCTCCTTGTACACTCCTTTCTTCTCCTTTTTTTTTTTTTTTTTAATTTTCTTTTCCTGGTGTTATAGCAAGAGATAGGGAAATTCATGCTAAGACAGATAAGTCCTACTGGTACCATACAATATAATATAATGCAAATTCTCTATCCTCAGTGAATGGAAAACTTCCTGAGCATAGGACAATGAGTATACTAGACAAAAATTCTTATGTCTTTTTTGTAACATACCTTTTTAGAATATGCCAATAGAAATTAGATGGGTAACCAAAAGCAGAGTATTTCAATTTTCAGATGTTACAGTCTTCAGTCAACCAAATATGGAATTCAATTGCCCAAGCACACATTTCTAGAGACATTGTAGATCCCCATCATCACCCAAAAAAAATTGAGACTGGACACGGGTAGGTCACAAAAAGAGGTGAAAAGGGGGTATATTTAGAATGAATAAGAGAAATCTACAGGTAAGGGATTGAATCCTGCCCAGAGAAATCTCTTTTTCCAGTGCTTTTATAAAGACCAGAGACTCATCAAAGCAATTGGGCAGGGAAAACATGCAGAAACAAATGTCTTCCTTTGACCTGTGTGTCTTCAGCCTGCAATACGTATGGCTACAATTAAATGGAAAAGACAAATATTATAGGTGAATTTTTCAGGAGAGTTGGTTTTTTTTTTAGCTAATAATACCATTTGCTGTTATTCATGTAAAATTGAGGACAATCAACTCTTATACTTTGGGGAATAAGGCAATCATTAGAGAAGGAAAACAAGAATGCGTACACTTTATTGACTTCCCCCATGAATGATATTTCTTGATTTGTGAAATGTATCATATTGTTTTGTCGTTTTTTCTGAAGCAACCATATGGTTCAGTGATCTCTTTTCATGCAGTAACTGTCATGTGTTTGTCTTTTAATTTGAAAAATATATCTGTAGGTTTAATTTTATTAGTGATGTTTCTTTCATTTTGTGAAATTTGTAGAGCAGAATAATCATGGCTTTGTGAAAAATAGTATCATGTTAGCATTATTTCATAGCATACTATGCATTTTTCTGGAGAGATTGTACCAAAAGAACCCTTACTCATTCTTAACTCAAAAGAACAGACTTTTCTCACTGTCAACTAATTTATATTTTTATGGTGAAAACAGATTATAAGTGATAAATGTTTAATCAAGTATGGGTCTATTCAGAGCTAAAATTGTAATTCCACTACCAGAATGCTGATAATTACTTTGAAGTACAACAACACTTTCTGCCCACACACAGTAATGATCTGTGGGGATAAACATGCCAAAAAGGAAATCCATGCACTGTTTGATTTACAACCTTGTTGATAATGATGAAATAAAAAATAGAAACAGAATGCACTTGTAAATCCTTCTGTTTTTCAGACTCAGATTTCAAAAGGAAAATATGATTAGATAAAGTTGCTTATGTCAAATGAAACATAGCTGTAAAGGCTGTGATTTTACAAATGACTGGAGCCTTATTTATTGCACTATTTCCAGGTTGTGCAGTAATGGAGTGAAAGAAGTGTTTGTTTCAAAACTGAAGTTCAGAATTTGTTTGGATCAGGCTATTTACCTCTTCCTGTAACCAGTGTGTTATTGTGTGGTACAGCTGATGAACAAGCCTTTCAGAGACTTCAGCCAAGTTTTGTGTGATTTATGGTTTGGATCACAGACCCCCACAATTTTCTACTGTCACAAACAGGAATAAGTAGCTGGAACCAAAGATTAAAGACTGGGAACTTTGACTGAGTGCTGCTGGAACTAGTATCTCATTGGTTTCTTTTTGATATTTTTCCCTGGTTCTTCTTAGGGCTGTAGGGCTCACTTATGTTCTTAAAGGTAATATTTCATCTAGGAGTAAGGCACAAGAGATTTTTTGACAAGTTAATGCATGTGGCTCCTTTTGAAATCCAAGAAACTAAACCCATGTAACAACAGCTTATGAACACTTTCATATCATCTATTCCATACTATATCCATGTGAATCAAGGCTAAACCATATGGAGTAAGGGTCTGTGGGGATCCCACTTGAGGCAGGAAGTAGAGCAGATATGCCAACTTAGGAGGCAGGATGATCTACTGTGGGAACTGCATAATATAGACAATAATCACCAGTCTGTTCAGTGCCTTTGATCCAGGGCAACATCCCCATAGAATAACATCTCCAGTCATTGTCCTGGGTGTGTGCTGCAGCTTCTATCCCTACCACTTCACTTAGAGCTACCATAGGTATTTTTGGATGTGCTGTAATCATATTTCTGGCCCTACAGAGGTAAAAAATAATTGTGGATGCATTGCATCAAAGAAAGGTCCAAGCAGTTTCTTTCTTTTAGGAGCTGGTAGTAGCTGTCTGCCTGGAAAGAAAAGAAAAAAATATAGGAAGTATAAAATATTCAGCAGTAATATGATAGCTATACCCAAACTGCACTTCAGAATATTTCTAAAGGCACAAGGCAAAATTCAATTGTTTGTATATGTTTCAATGGAGTTCCTCTATATTTGTTCCGAGAAAGGTAAGAAAACATTTTTTGTAAAGACAAATAAAGGACCATGGCAGGAGAAAACATGTTTCTTAATTTTTTGTACCTCAGATATACTTCACTTATCTTCAAAAATAAGAAATATGATTCTTAGCTAGATGGAGTGTGTGTTATTGTCTGTTTGTACATCTAGAAACACAACTTCACTTACATGTATATATATATATTAAGAGTCAACATATGAATTTATATACATGATGTAGATCACCAGTTTTGATTAGTTTGTGCTTATAAGAAATTAGTGGGGAAATAACCCCAGAACAGTGTCTTCAAATGGAAATTAAGGTGATCAGCACTGTTTTTATATAGAACATTTGACTAAGTGGTCATATTTCATTTATTGATAACTGAATTCAGTTTTCATTTATAAAAACTCCAGAGATTATGGCACCATTTTTGCTCACATAATTACAGGAATGCAGAATCAATTAGATTGAAAAAGACCTCTAAGGTCAGAAGACCTCTGGGATCGCGATTGATTATATCCATATTCTAGTAAACCAAGTACGTCTTCATTCAGTAGAAGTCCAAGATGTAAATAGAAACAAGAAAAGAAAAGAAAAAAAATCCTTCAATGCACTATTGGCCCAATAAACTTTGACACATTTCAAAACCTTACAGGTACATGGTAAATCTAGACAAGCCTATTAAATGCTGTAGTTTGTTGTGAAAACAGCATATTTAATGACATTTACTTAGGTAAAAACAAAACAAAACAACATTATTTTTGCTAAATTAAAAGAAGGGGAATTTATTTTGGTTTTGTCTCAGCCTTCTGTTTTTGAAAAGCAAACAAAGCTTAACAACAGTTTCAAAGAGGAAATTAAACTCAATCACAATGAACTCAGATTAGTCCAATGGAAAAAACAAACAAAACAAACACAAACAAACAAACAAAACACAAAAAAAACAAAACCAAACAAAAAAACTAAACAAGCCCACCAAAAAAATGCCAACCAGATGTGAAAACATTTTTATCTGTTATAAAATTGACATGTACAAATAATTCTGCACAAAAGTAAATATTAAAATAGTGTATGGCATGCAGTACAGCTATATCAGAGCTGTTATATAGTTTCTAGGAGCAGATGGCGTTTATCCATGGTGTTATAAAATGCAATGATAATTCTATAGACCAAATGCATTTAAAGTGCAACACATTTCTACCACATGTACAAAAACAATTTCATGCATTGTGATATGTAGTATAAATCAATCATAGGCACTTTCCGTTGTCCTGAAGCTCTGTAAATGCCTGCATGTTTTGACTTCCAGACAGCAAGACATATACATTAACAACGAATTTTATTGCTCAATCTCCAGCATCCAGTAGACCCTTTGGACTGCCGTTTGGAGTGAAGCAGACCTGTTGTGGAAATTGCACTGTTCATTTCATCTGTTATGACCACATCAGACAAAAAGAAATGAACAGAAATTATCTTTGTCTACCGGACATCACAAACTGCAGTTAAACCAAGGAATAAGTGGACAAGGGTTCATCATTTACAAGCACGATATAAGCAATCCTAGCAGTATACGATGTAGAATTTCAAAATATTCTTTTCAATGTCAAATAGACAGCATTACGCATATATGTAGATGATAAATCAGATGGAAATTTGATTGAAAAGAGTAGAAGCAGGGTATCTGAAGTCTAACGGAGAAAAGTCTTGGAAAAGTCTGAAAAAGTAATAGTCTAAAATAAACTCAGGGAACACCAACAAAAGACATAGTTTTGCTAAACTTATAATTGCAATATGCTTCATTTAAACTTAATTAGACAAATGGAGAACATATCTATCTGACAGTGGTAAAAACTTCGAATACTAACTCAAATAGATCTACTTAAAGAGTTACAGAAAACATAAAGGAAAGAAAAACAGATTCTGACACAAAGTTATTATTGTCAATGACCAGTAATATAAACTGAAATGCTTCTATCTACATATAAAAGCTAAATAAACTCAAATTCTAAACTGCTTATACTCATTTTTGTAAACAATAACTCGTAGTAACCTGCTTTGTCACTGGTTGTGCAAAATTATGTAAAAAATTATAAAAATAATAGGAAATATTGAATTCATGCTCACTATCTCAAATCAAGCATAAAGATGGTCTAACCCTAGAATTTTCAAACTGATTACCTTGCATAACATATTGTCTTGTAAAGATCACCATCTTATTTTAAGTCACTGGAGAATAAGTAATAAAGCGTCTAACTTGTAGAATTACCACAAGCACATTTGTACACCTCTCTATTTGTACACATTCTATTGCGAACAAATTAAAAGCCTTAGCAGTGAGATTACAGGAGAAGGCAATATGTGCTGTTTTGAAAAGAGAACATTCAAATCTCATGTATTTTCTATCTATGAGATTTCTAATACACCTTTCAGTCCTGTATAAAAACGGCTTCACCATCAACCCATTCAGGCAAGCAATTTAATTTGGCTTAATAGGTTCTTTCATTTTATGCACTGCAGCACGCAGTTTCTTTGCTTCACGTTAGCAAAATGCTATTTGTTGTTTGAATGGAAAACCAATCTTAGTAGTAGCCCAGTATTCACAAAAGCAATAGCTTTTTCTTCCTTTCAAACAAACATTAACTGAGGTGGATTCAGTTGATACATAAAATTGTTACAGCATTTCATGTCTTCTTTTTCAATGACCTTTCTCCTACAGTAAGTGTACCTCACATATTAAGTTTTAAAATGTGATAGCCTAACCAGGTTAAATTGGAAAATGTGATAAATCACTCATTTTAACCTTCTTGCAGTCTGGCCTCGTTTGAGTATTTATACATTTTAATTTAAACCAGAAAATGTACATGTATATTTAAACTCATTTGAAGTCATTGTATTGAAAGGTGTTGAACATTATGACATCATGACAATGTATGTAAAATAATGGTGTTTTTAACTCTCTGTTTTCTTGCCTTTAAATTGTTATATAATGACTCTATTTATGTAGTTAATAATTGAAAATAAGTTATGAAATACAACCTATCTGCACTAGCTGGAGCAAGCACAACTTGTCAAACTGACTACTATTTGTTAAGTAAATGAAAATGATAGCAAGTCACTGATTCAGTGCAGAGAGTTTAGAACTTTGAAATTCAGAATTTTTTACGCCCTCAGGCAAGCTCAGATAAGGAAAATTCTGCTTTCACCTCTATGCAAGCTGAGCTAGTCACATCTGTGCGTGACTCCTGAAAACAGACTTTGTTCTCACATTTAAATGCAATAAAAAAAAGTATTACAGAGAACTGGAGGTGTTGAATGTTTTCCATGTTTAAAGTAGTCACTTTGCTTCCTTATCTTTATTTCTGAACTTCATCCACAAAACCTGAAATTTCTAGATGTTCAAATCAGTTGAACGTCCTGTATTTGTTACATACAGTTTAGGTACAGTTTTCATAGGTATAACATTCTGAGTATTCTGAGCAATATTCTTAACTGAGGATCACGCCATGAGATGAAAAACTATCGAAGCACTGTTAAAGCTCACATTATGCAATGAACAATTATTTCTAAGGTTTTCAGTGAAAAGAATGAGGCACAGACTTTTGGAGTTTTGAGAGTTTTGCCTTGTCCCATATTATCCTTTACTAGCCTACTTCTCCTGCTCCCTGTACTGCTGGAACACCTCTCCCTACTACCTCTGCTGCAATAGAAAAAAAAGCCAATGTTATGGTTTAAGAGTAGCAGATGGGAGAAGTGGAGACTTTCCTGTCTGCTTTCAGCCTTAGTTTTGTGCCTGGAATAGTCATTTATACCATGACTGCTAGAGTGGCAGTCAATACTCAGGCTTACCAAGAAGAGCCTGTGCTTTTGTGAGATTGGAATCCACCAGGATAAGGCCATGTTCTGCTCTCTGGGAAACAGCCTGCCTCAGTTCACTTCCTGTATGCAGGCTCTATCTGCTCTTCTTGACCAGAATACTTGCTGCTGAATGGATAGCAAAATAAAAAGTCATAGATTCAGTTTGAAAAGAAAGAAAAAAAGACCACTTTTTGAGCTCAGAAGTTCTCAAGTTTTTTGTTCTTTGAATCCTAGCAATGGACACCTTTGTAAGCTGCTATTCCCCCATGACCAGACCCATGAAAACCAGAGGTCTAAGAATATAACAAAAGGTTGCAGATATTCAGACTAATGCCTTTGGCTGCTGCAATCTAGCTTGCTGTAATAGTTTTCTGGTGCCCATCTGTAACATACCTGCCCTGGAGCTGCAGACTCACAGGCTCAGCCCAGAGTTTTATGTTAATATATATACATAGGGTTCTTTGATATCTTAAGATAGCATCAAGAGAATAAACCAAGAGCTTGCTCCCCAGAGATAATTAATTTAAGGGAGAAAAAAAGGGAACTCGACAAAGGTTCAAAAAGGGCATTGCACAGTTTAGGCAAAATGTTCCACCACAATATCAACCCAAAACATGTTAATCCACAACATTTAAATGAATCCACAGCACTTAAGATCAAATCTATCCACAACACTTAAGTCAAAATCCAATCCCTCCAGCTCCAAGAAAGGAGCAAAGAAAGAGAAGCAGAGGAAGTAAGAAGAGTGAAGGAGAAAAAGGGAGAGATAGATCATACAACTACCACTGGAACCTTGTAGCATACTAGCTCTCACATATCCAGATGGCAGGGCACCCTTATGCCTTTGTTTTTATCTGCTCTGGTCTCTAGCCAAATCCTCCAGGCAGGGCCTCTGACCCACTGACCACTCTGTGGTTCCTGTCCAGGGTAAGGGCCAGTGTTCTCATGACCCTGCCAATCTGAGTTGGGTCAGTGGCTCCAGGAGCTGTGGGGTATTATAATTTTCCCAGGTTGTTTGGGACTAACAGCGGCTGTGGGTCTTCCCTGTGTGGGCTTCATGGTCTGCTGTGAGAGATACAACACCTCCACCATTCCATGAGATTTGACCATCCCTTCCCTCTCAACACACACACACACGCATCCCCCACAAGGTGGTTCTGACCCAATAATAGCTGATATGGTGTCTAACACAACCCCAAATTAGACATGAATAGAGACAGGTTGTAACTCTCATGATGTATCTTCTGGTCTCCAGGGCTGCTGATCCAGATCTTGGGAAAAAGCCTTTAAAAGATGCAGTTCCTCCATATCCAAGATTTGGTGATTTTTTTCCAACCCATTTTACTGGTCATTAACCTATCATAGAAGGACCCTAAGAGGAACAGGAATCTCTTTCCAAGGCTTTAATTTTTCTCTCCTATGCAGCACTCAGAGGAAGGAACATTATCATTTAATCTGGCAACTCAGCATGCAAACTGCCAGAAGCTACATTTTCACGAGAGAAAGATGAACCTCAAAAGCCTGAAAATTCTTTTCACTCAGACAATGTCTAAATGGTAACATTGTCATTTAAATATCTTCAGTCCATACATTTGAGATGGTAATTTCCCTACTGTATAGTATGCATTTTCTTAAGACTTCCTGGTAAAATGGAAAAGCAGAAAAAGGTTTACATGCATTTTTAAGCTTCAGTTTTCACATCAGTGTGTTTAACCCTTATTTTAACTTCCATATTTTTTTTACCCTGGAAATAAAATTCTGCAAATTAAAAATACAGCCAAAAAATAGAAACATGTGTTAGTTAAAAACTGAGTGTTGGAGAAATTTGCCTGTTGAGAAGATCTTTTGAAAGTTACTTTTCTGCTATTTGCACTAGTTGTCTACGGAGCCAAATGATGAAACCATATGGTTTGAAGTAAAATATGGTTGTGTATCAATTACTTCTTTTTTAAATGAAGTCATGGCTGTGCTTTTGAATATAACTAAAGCATAAGTTGTTGACTATCAGCTGCATTTCAAAGAACATCCCTGAGTATATATCTAGTTATGCCAGCTGTGAAGTAAAACCTGGTAGGTAAAAACTCTTTCATTGAGAAATAAATTTTGAATTGGGGTTTATGATAACTGACTAAGCTCTAGTTGGGTGATATAGAGCTGCAAATGGCACATAGCATGGATTATAGTCTAGTGCTGATTTCGGTAGTTATCATTACTGATGGGGTAAAACTGTAGAACAGGATTCTTGTATCTCTTAATCCTGAGGGTCATACTTTTCTACTGTCCTTTTATAGTTCCAAACACTTAATTTGAAGGTGAATGCAAAAGAGTCACTCCCTAGTTAGTGAAAAAATTCTCACATTCAGAAATTCACAATATGAATATCTGATTGTCCACTTTGCTTTCCAAGAGATTGTATTAATGTCCATGATTTAGTTGTTTCTATCAGTTTGTCTTGCCATTTCCACCTTATGGCAGAATAACAAAAACAAAACAAAACAAAACAAACAAAAAAAAAACTCCCAAAAAACCCCACAACTCACAAACATCTTTATATCTGTGATATGATTTGGCATGCAACTTTTATCAGTTTTGATCAGAGCTTTAAAGGAATACAACTTTCCTACCTCTTGCCAAAAAGCCAGTAAAATTGTAGAGGGGGAAGAGGCCATGATAGAATCTCATCTCAGATTGGGGGTTACAATAATCTGAATGTTGGTTAGTTACTCAGGTTGCTAGTGGACATCAATGCATAATTGCTGATCATGTTATCTAAGAAGTCAGGGTCTGATTAACACAAATATTTCATGATAGATCTCAGACCTGAGTCAAATTAGCTTAAAGTTTCATGTGGGAGAGATTGAGATGGCTTCAAGTGTTCTTTGGATTAAATACTTATCAACTACGGTCTCGAAGAGCCTAAACAGTAACAATGTTCATAGAGGTGAATGAGATCTCTGTGAATCTGTATTGGCTTTCCCTGTGACTACCACACATGCTGCTGGCTGTCTCAACATGCTTACTGCTGTGAATCACATTTTCTGACACTCAGCTGTGCCTCTGCACTTCAAATGTCCAGATATGTCTGTGCATTTCTGTTTAAAAGCCGTGTGTCTTAAAATTCAAGTTTAAGTACTGTCTTGCTAAGTCTCTGTGTCTTAGAGGGAAACAAATTCTATAGTGCTACTAGATTCTGATAGAGACATACTTTAACTAGGTTAAATTGGAATTTTTGAATATTTTCTAGCAAGCAGATATTTTACTTGAAGGATTTTTATGGCTTTTATGTAACATGGGGACATCATGGCACCATACTGACCAGGAGTTAATTCATTCGAGAGTGTTGTGACTTTTCACTACAGATTTTTCAAGGTTAACAAAATGAGCCTCAGCAGTTGCTGATCATTTTCCTAAACAGTCTGTTCCTTGACATATATGATTAACAGCTACTTTTTGCAATTTTAAAAGTTTTGCTTATACTCTACCTGTGCGTGCTCTAATATGCATCTTTTCTCAGCAGATATGTTTATCTCTCTTCTCCCCTCCCCCCATTCACTTTTTCTCCGGAAGAAATACTTGCTTCTTTGGACTGATGGTGCAATTAGTTTCCTGAGTAAAATTCCAGAAAAGGTTTTAAAGGTATTTATAAAATTTCCAAGAATTTTCAATATTTTTCTAGCAATGGAGTTAGTCCTAATACTACTAATTGTTGTATTCGGGATTTAGGCAGAACCTTTTTATTGGCCATCATTTCTATGATATCCCTAAGTGAAGACCCACATTTAATAGGCTCGTCTCATAATGTTTCTTTTAGCACTGAAGTTGGATTCTCTGTGCTGCTATATCTACAGCTAATGACACAGCTCACAAACCAAAACCATATTTTTTGCATATTGGGTAGCTACCCAATTGGGCAGATTTTCATTTTACTTCCTCCTCAAGATGTCACAAAATGGACCTTCAGGACTGACTATATTCTTATACAGGTTCCTATGCCTGCTTCTCATGAAGCCCTTCCTCTCTTTTCATAGACCTAGAGCAGTGTTCTACCATGAGTCTCAACCTGAAACTGATGAATGGAAAGAAATCAGAAATGAGACTCAATCACTCCTATTGATCTTTGAATCTTGGTGGTAACAGTTTCAGCACAAAGAGCACAACATTACTGATACTTGCAAGTGTTTAAACTTTGATGCAATCTGGATGCAAACCAGAACTCAGATCTCAAGATACTAACGACAATGATGGATAAAGTCTTGATGATGTGGAGGGCAGACATCATCTTTGTTGACTCCTATGTAACCTTTGATACAGACAGTGATCATGAGCGATTACTGAAGGAAATGGTAAAGCTGCATAATGAATGTATCAATAGTCTAACATTTCTCTGGGTATATATAACTCCAATAAGGTTATAGGAAATGTCATGTTTTTCTCCTGACTTCACAATTATAATTTCTCTCTTTGCACCTATTCAGTATCTACAGACAGACCCATAAAATGGTGGGATCACTGTGAACTTAGTACAACAACAACACAGATTTCATCATGCTTATCTTCACTGGAGAGAGCAAGATGGTGTCAAATGTTGGCCAAAAACAGTTAACGGATGAAGACTTGTTGGTTCTGAATGAAAGACAGTGAACCCAGAAAAGGTAGAGATCCTGCTGAGGGTAAATAAAAATAATCCCAACAATTAAAATAACTCCGGTGAGTTTACAGCCTCACATCTGAAAATGTCTTTTGTTGAATGGAGTTCAGGGTAGCAAATTAATGTCAAAATGATTTCAAAAAGGACAAATAACCAGGCTGTCTTAGTTTTTCTGCAAGATCCTAGTTCATGAAGTAGTGAAGAGTAACTCGAGCTGTTTCCTAACTTAGTTCTTAGTTTTTAGTATTTTAGTATATGAGTATTTAAAATCTCATATACCATGGCTTGAGTCTGTTAGAGAGAAGGAAGAAGGAGAAAGAAGAGAACAGTAGAGAAACAGAATTGTATTTTTTAGATTTTCGACAAAGGTAAGTGAACAAAGCTTACATGAATCATTATCTGACTTAGAATATTCACAATTCTGACATTAATGAATGAATTCTTAGATTGCAATACAAGATTTTTGTTTACACAAGAGTCAGAAATGACTATGTTTACCTTTGTATGTAAGTATGTTTAACCTATGAGTTTTATGAGCATTATCAGTACTAATGGAATAGTGGTTCCAGCTTCAGCTTCTGTATGTTTTCGCAAACACTGTTTTCACCTCTGATTCTGTTTTTCTGTCTATACTCTCTTCTTATGCACTCTGTTCACAGTTACTCTGTCTTCCTTAGTCAACCTGCTACAACATCTTAGTACATACAAGAGACTCCAGCTGCCTTCTTAGACATCCTAGTCTGTTATTCCTTTTGCCATCTCAATTCAACTCTTACATCCTCTTTTTGAAGTGAAGATGCTGATTGTTGTGCTGCTTTTTTCCAGTCTAGTACTGAGAACAAAGACAAAAAATTGTATATGTGCATGGTTAAGTCACTGTATAGAGCCTCAACTACAACTGTACTTGCATCCATATGAAAATTACTTTAATGTTCAATGATTGCAGTTCATTGCATGCTGGAACTGAGTGAGAAGGAACAGGGCTCTGTTCTGTAGCTCAGCACATAAGGAAGGCAGTGCTTGAGAACAGGCACTTCAACCTCTTAATGGTTTGAAATCACTTGGCAGATAAGACAGGGCATATGTGTGAGCACTTGCACTTTAGAACAAGACAAATACAAACATGGTAGAATTTTTCAAAGTCGGAAATTTTGTTCAAGGCCATTTAAACAATTCTTCTTTAAAATGACCTTTTCTTTCCTTTTCTTTTTCTTTTTTTCTCACTATGCTCATCAAAAGAAATGGAGATACAGATGCATCTCTTCCAAACAGCAGATGGCAAGTCTTTGATCCAAAACACAAATGTCCCAAACTACAGTCATAAAATTGTTAATGGAATTGTTTTAAACAAAGGGGAAAAATTTTTTTAAAAGGATTTGTGTGTTTATGTTAAAGTGAAAATATCAACCTGAGATTGTTAGAGAAAGGCAAGGCATACAAAGGTGATTAGGCACTGACAATTATTGACTCTTTGACAACCTTATGTATAAGCGGAACTATCAAAATATTAATCAAATGGCAGAACAGGGTGAAGTAACACAAAGAAAAATGTAAGGAAGCATCAAATTATCAATACTTTTCATGATAGCTTTCAGCAGTAGTGAAACAAGTAAAATGACATAGCATGTATGCCTATAAATACCTATTCATAGATCTTACTTCCTAAGTGAAGGTAAACCACAGATTTTTATAATGAGTACACAAATTACTCTAAACCTCTGTGTCACAGGATGAAATAGTGTTTAAAAATAATCCACAGTTTATTTTTTTTCTTATGAATAAAAAGTTTTACAAGATTAGGCAAATTTAATCAGATTGCAGAGAAACAAACATTTTAGATATGTTGTAGTTTCTTAAAATATCATTGTCTAATAATGTAACCAATTAGTATCAATGTACAGTCTTTATCCAAATTAACAGCAGTAGCTAAATTTCATAGTAAACATGAGTGAAACTTTTCAGTGCAGAATACTTTTTTCAGAATATTTTATCAAATTGATTTTCATTTACTTTGATAGGATTTTTTAAATGACATTCTGTTTTCACTGTAAATGCTAAATTGACTTTCATTCCAAATCACCAATATAGTTAGCAGAATAAAATGCCCAAAATTAAAAAAGAATGAAGAACAGACGTGGCAAGACATCTTCAATAAAAAATGTTACATGGCAGCAAGCAAATACACAAGCAAGTGTTAGCACAAGAATAAAATGATATAGTATATATATCAATGCGTGTGACAGACATGCAAGACTCACATCAAAGTATCTAAGAAAGAAGTCTGTGGCAAAGTAAAGCTTGTTAAATGATTTTTTAGTTGACAGTTTAAAGAACAGTCTAAAAATTAAAGAAAAATTTAGACTATGCATGGATATTGCAACGGAAAATAATGTGTTATACTGTTCTACTTACATTTAAAATAACTCTTGAGACTAGTAAAGAAAGCCAAAAACTATATACAGTAGACAAGTGTTTTGCAGTCTTCTGTACAGGAAATAACTGACCTTTCTTTGACATTAAAACAAGCAAAAACATTGATGTGAAAAGGAGACTATTGGTGATCATGACAGACAATGATGGACTACAGTATTCATATGAATACACATGGAAAAGCTGTGTTTCATAGTGTATAAGAGCAACTGGAAGACTGTTGTTTTTGTTGCTTTGGATTTTGTGTTGTTTTTTCTAAAGAGGGAAAGTGGGGGCTGGGAGGAAGGCACAAAGACTAAGAACTTTAAAGAAGTTAAGTATTTAATTATATAATTTGGCAAAATTGAGAAAAAAAATAGAAGTTTTTTGTACTTATTTTGCATTTATTTTTATATTGGACACAATGGAACATTAAAACATAAACCATTGGAACCGTTAAAGGGAAGTCATAGCACCCCAAAATACACTGTGCAACAGATCTGTAGCTTCACCAGACCATACCTCCCTTCCTACCTCAAAAACATGCATCAGGTAATCAGTTCCTATCCCACTAAAATGTCTGCTGTCTATCAGTGAAGAAGTCCCATTCTCAGGGGAGTTTCTAGGGCTGCAGTGTGCATTGCACCATGAACAGGTCTTGCTGGGAGTGCAGCAGAAGTGATTTGCCCTGAACGTTAGCAAAAAGTGTAACCCTTTTTATACGGAAATAAGGACAGGAGAGGCTGCACATCATATCAGCGTTCCAACTTCTAGTGAAGCCAGTGAGCCCTTGATAGTTCCTATAGTCATTCAGCCAGACTGTTGTCCTGAGAAACTGCCAACCGCAGCACCTGAGTCAAATGTAAACAGCAGCTTCTTTACAATCAAGTTGCAATTTCATTCCTTCTTCATATCTTTTAATAATTTTTTCCAGATGAAAAGTCAATAATTATATTCAGAGAAAAAGAGTTGGGGAAATGACATGATAGAATTAACTCCATAGGGGTACCCTTGGTTCATAAATCAGAGTAGTTTCTGTAATATTTTAGCCATAACTTTCAGGTACCTGACCAGCTTCCCACAGGTACCAGGGTCTGCTACCAACATTACCTTCTTAAGCCATCTGTCCCCAGGTTGAGCCAGCACCATACCTCAGTCTCTCCTTGTGGGGTGGATACTTCAGCTCAGACCACCTTGGGAGCCTCTTGCTCCAATCTGTCCATATATCTGAAACCATTGTGTTCTCCCCTCCTGAAGGGTTCCTGTTATTAGCACTCCATATTTTGACCAATTAAATATTGAACAGTCTCTATGCCACAATAACATATCAACAACACAAGTCTTCTGTGAAATGGAGATAGAATTTTGTTTTTCCTCTTCTGTGCTTGAATAAAAGCAGAGTAATTTTAGTCTTAATTATATCATTTTTCTCTGATGGATTTTGAAGCAACCTTGAAGTATTTGCAAATGCTAATGAAGTTAATATTTATTTTGATATTTAAGATGATAGTTTTGCAACCTAAATGTGCTCTGATCCAGAAGTTGCTCTTTTCCCCTATTACACATAATTGCATACTACTTTGCATTCATGGCACATTTGAATAGGAATATTTTAGCAAACTAAGATGTAAATAAGGCATGTAAATAGTATTCTCCCCAGGATAAAACACCACATGTATCACTACGTTACAGAAAGACAAATACCATCCAGTCAGCAAACTGTGAGATTGATTCACTTGAGATTGGCAAAAGACTGTGAGATCTTGGCAAAGTGTTATTTCTGCTTGTTTTTATCTAATTTTATTAATAAATCTACCATTCTTTGAAATGACAACAAACACCATAAAAGCAGCAAACAAATTCCCTGCTCTTTTTACATCTGGGAATTCCGTATGGTCATGTCTGTGATGGAAGCTTTACTTATCTGTGTACCATGTCTCAAGATGTGCAGTCTGAAAACTTAAAGAAGACAAAACTCTCCTGCTAGGAACAAGATCTTATGAACTCTACCAGGAAAAATGCAGAAAAAGAAGGGACAGATGCAGGCAAGATACAGCAAGTGAGCCGGGAGCCTCTGGAGTCCTGCTTGCTGGTGAGAGGAAGCAGTAGGCTGGTGATAGCAGATGATGTTCCCTCAAGAAGCAGGCTCATGGCAAATGATGTTGTCCCAAGAAGCAAGCAGCAGGGGAACCAAGCTAGTCTTCCCTAGCCAAGACCTCCAGAGTTGAAGGGACTCCAGATTTCCTGCCTGCATGCTCCCTACTTTGGTGGTTCAGAAAATCGCTTCCCATTTTGTCCTAAGATAAAATCAAAGCAAAGATCTTACAAGGTGGAGGTCAGCAGCAACCAAAGTGCTGCTGCTTCCATCATTCAGTGGCATCCCAGCAGCTGCACTGAAATAAAACAAAGAAAGCTTGCAGGCTTTCTGCAAGCATCATCCTGGATCCATCACACATATCTGTGCAAGACTGTGTAACTATAGTCAGCTTTAGTAAGATGGTGGTATGTTTCTGATTTCGTAAAACTTTGAGTGGTTTAGAAGGACTTCATAAAAAAAATAAATAAATCAAGAATGGACATAAAAGTAGGCCGCTTATTCTTTAACCATATTGCATTTTCTACACAAACCCAAGTAAAAGTCTTTCTCTAAACTAAAAATTTTATATTTACAAATTATCAGAAAATAGAGAAAATCAATATGTAAAAGTCAAATATATTCTTGAATTTTTTTAATTATAACATTTTTTATATAAATAATGTCAGTAGTGTCAGGGTAGGTTTAAGTTAGATATTAGAAAGAGGTTCTTCACCAAGAGTGAGGTTAGGTGCTGGAACAGACCCCCCTGGCAAGTAGTCACGGCACCAAGCCAAACAGAGTTCAAAAGGCATTTGTATGATACTCTCAGGCACATGGTGTGATTGTGGGGATGGTCCAGTGCAGGGCTAACGGTTGGACTTGATGATCCTTGTGGGTCCCTGCCAACACAGCATATTCTGTGATTGTGTAAATCACAATCACATATGGGGTGATGTAATAACCATTCTCTGATGTGTTGCTTTTTATACAATTTCCATTCTTTATAATTTTTGATTAACGTGCAGCATAAAGATTTATAATATATAAATCTAGCCCATCTGCATTTATACAGGTTGAAAATTACAATTTTGGTTGTCTTCTTTTTTGAAATTAGAACATTGTTTGCAATGACAGCTCTGCTATCTAATCTATTCTATCTTTTTGTTGTTTGCCTTTTTTTTTTTTGTACCTGTGTACACTAGAGATCAATATCAGAAAATATTATGACATTTGCAATAATGCTTTCAAGGAAAACAAATTCCTATGGGATAAATATTAAATGTGTTGTAAATATTGGGAAAAAAAGCATTCAGTATGTGTATTACTCAAAGTGAAATTCCCATTCTGCAATGTATATTACTACTGTACTTAGTAATGATACAGATGAACTTATGTCATTCATCAGTGCAGCATTTTTAAAATTATCAGCTCTTAAGGGCCTGGAAATTATTTGAGCAAGAGAAAAGAAAAAAAAAAGGCAAGTCTGATAAAATCATAAATGTTTTCTCCATCATTGCTGAAACTGTAATTTTCTTGCTTATTGCTTGAGTTGCTAAAACAAATAAAAGGAATCTAGGAGAGATTTCTTTAATATGCAAAATGAATTTCAATGTTCTGTCCTGCTGGTATTTTTATGGAAAACCTGACTACACATGGAACGGAAAAATCTGCATTTAGATGGAAATATTATGAAATGCATGATATGGTACAAAGTAAGTCTTTTAATGGAGATAGCAAAGTGTTGCATTATATGGTTGAGTGGAAAGACAGCATGCATACAGGCTTTTATGTCCAGCTGCCATGATTTGCCCAAGAGAGCTTACTATTTGCATTTGAACCTAATACTGTGGAAGAAGAAGGAAAAAAAATCCACAGAAATTAAAAAAAGAAACAATTTGTTCTTATATAAAATATAATATTAAGATTTGTTTGAGTCACCACTGTAAGCAACGATGTTTTTGGATTTGCATGGCACTTTTTCAAAGGTTCCTTAAGTGTTTTACAATAGGGAATTAATTAAGTCTTTCAGTACTGTGTCTGCTATATAGATTAAGTGGTGAAATGAAGATTATATTTATAGATTTTAACAACTATTTTAAAGTGATCAAGGTAGCTGATTCAGTCTGAACACGTCCCTAGAGACATGCTTCATGCATTCTTATTTTGTTTGGGATTGCTGTTATAAATGAAGCAAAGAACAAAAAATCAGTGGGCAAACTGGTGATTCATCATTATAAGTCATTGAAAACAAAATAAATTACAAAAATACACCACAACATTTAGTATCAGAAGTACAATTTGTTTGTTCTGGACAGTAAATAAAATATTTCTCTTATAAAAAAATTGGGAATTGTATCCTGAGTATTGAAGCCAAAACAATGGCATCACAACATTTTATTGAGTAAACCTAACTGAAAGTGATTGCTATCAAAGATCACAAGAATCCAGTATTTTTAACATCTCAAATTCCATCAATGTTGTGATGATGTGGAATAGCAGTTGTAACTCATGTCAGTGGATGGAGATCTTGTTCTAATCACCCACAGTTATATCTGTTTCAAGAAAATGTAAAGTGAAGAGAGAAAATCAGAGCTACATTAAAAAAAAAAAAAAGGCAAATAAGTTAAAGTAATGACAATATTGCAAACTACAAAATCTTCAATTTATTTTAGGTGATACTCTTGCATATGTATTTGCATGACTCACTTGGGTGTTTTTAAAAATTACAAGATAAGATACAAAAAGAATTTGGTAGCCCAGGTCATGATCCTTTGTGATGCTAAAATAGTTTCCCTAACAGGACTCTGCTTCTGATTTGTAGCATGATGACGATGCTGGAGTACCCTCTTACCAGCTTGCTAACGCATTCTTCAAAACTATCTTCTGCTAGAAGAGAAAGGTAGAAAACCCCCCAAAATTATAGAATATAGTTATTTGTTTACTGAATATTTTAAAGCTTTTAAAATACAGTTTGTATTTCTGTTTGACCCATTGTTTTCTTTACACTTTGTAAGTACTTTTTTAAATTATGATGATGTCTAAAATTCCCGGAAAAAAGGCTCTAAGCAACATTAATGGAGATAGATAGAGAAGTATCTTTATTTAGAAGCTTCCACGTGCACACCAGATGTATGTCCACACGTGGTACAGTGATGTTACAGTTTTTATAACTTCCAATAATTACCATATATGGTATCGAAACCCAACCTGTAGTACTCATTTCCCCTCGTTCTTAACCTCAGAAAGCTCAGAACTGCCCCTTGGAGCCTCTCCAAGGGTCCTGGGCCTTCTTTTCTGTCTTTAAGCTGTCTTGCAGGTGCTTCTTCAAAACACTGTGTCCTTACCAAGACTCAGAAATGTGTGAGAAAATTCCCAGTGATTTCTAAACACCACCTAATATGTGAGGAATCCAGAGGAACTTACATAAATTTAAAACTTAGAAAAAATTTACAAAATACACTAAAATCCTTAGACATCAATGAATTCTTCAAAACAAGAGAAAAGTCAAAATTTATCCTTCTTAACCACAGGAACTACATCCATACTTTACAAGAAAATATGAGTTGTAATATAATTAAAACATTAATTAGTAGAACTAGAAATACCAATAAACCACAGGGGAATCAATTGTGATTCCGGAACTCTTGTGGGGTAGGGAATTAGTGAAATTCCCTCACGCTTCCAGAAGAGTGGAAATACTAACTTTGGTCAGACAAAAACACTTTGTTTTATTTTTGTTGTTGTTGATATTGTTACTGTTGTTTTGTTGTTGTTGGTATTTTTCCCCATAGCTTTTCTTCTATTATTATTATTGATACTTAACTCCTAGATGCCCTTGAATATTTATGCCAGATTCCTCCCTCATGTTACTGTGGTGCTTATTGCTGTAACATTGCAAACGGGATACATTTTTGCCCATAACTTTTATTGAAATGACGAGGTGACCTTAGGGTGTTTCTATACTGTCTTAGTGTTCTTTCTATAAGATTTAAAATAATGGGGACACACTAAGAGCATGGCCTCCGGCTTGCTGAGGGAGATGTAACTCTCTGGGGGTTAATGGATGACTGTTTTTAGTTGGGTAATCAAATATAATACTGTGCTGCAGAACTCCTATCAAGGCACATACATGCAGACTAATGGCTATTACTCTAATATGCTTCCAACCTTGAAGACACTTTAAAGACATTGCTTGTCATTTCATTGTTATATTGTGCAGTCTAAGAAATAAATTTCACTTTTCTTTGGCACAGTTCTGTAAAACAGAAAACACTCATGACTTTTTTTCTGATTCATACAAAGAACTGTTCCAATCAAATTTTCAAATATGGTGCTGCTGTTAAGAAAGTCAGGGTGTCACTAAGCAGAAGTATGAGCTCAAATGAGCTTTCATTAACATGAAAGCCAATAAAAATGTAAACTTAATAAAATTCCCTCATTTTGTCATATTTACTGTGAAATAAATTAGCTTGTATGTTTTCAATTGGATCCTGCTGAAAATGTTTACCTACCTTCCAGACAGGAATTCTTAGAGATGAAACTGGGAAGAGAGAGTAAGAAAAGCGCCAAATTTTTCAAACTGCTTTGAAATGTCCAGTTAAAGAAATTGATCAGATAGTGTATTTACTCTTTATCACACTCTTTATTACTGGAAAATGGGTATTTTACAATTTTTAATTTAAATAATTTTGTGGGTTTATTTTTTCCTCTTTATTTTTATAATTGAACATTTTGGTAAATTTTTGGTTTTGTTTGTTTGGTTGGTTGTTTTGGTTTGGTATTTTTTGTTTAGTTTTGGTGTTTTCTTTGTTGGTTTGTTGGGTTTGTTTGTGTAGGAATAATTACCCTTTTCAGGAGAATTTGTAACAGGAAGCTAGAACTTGTTTTTCACTTAGATTGCCTTTCCTGCCTGCAAAATGCCTCTCTTAAGAGGATTAGATAGTTGTTTTTTTTTTTTAATTTGTCTCCAGCATTCCAGAGAAAGCTGCAGAGTGTTGTGAGTGAACACTCTCTCTTTCTGGTATGGAGGGCAGATAACTTTTGCAGACAAGTATAGAGACTCCTCGGCTAGGCAGAGCAAGGGAAGACAGAAGGAAGATAAAAGGCCCTGAAAGACCGTGGGAACTACCCTTTTGCTAAGGCCTAGTGCTGCTGGGCAGCACTGAGGATTTGTGAGTTTTCAGTGTCTTCACCTCCAAAATAAATCTTTTTGAATCCTTTCCACTGTTTTGGCATTCTTTTGGGGGAATATACGAGTATGTTTTGCTTTGCAGGTTTTTGTTTGTTTGTTTGTTTGTTTTTTGTAAAATCTTCACTTCGTCCTATTCTTTCAATACCTTCTCCGTAGTGAGTCGCTGAAGTCCTTAAATCCTGCAATCTATAGTTGGTAAGATATGATTGGCCAGAATTCTCTTTATACTTCTAGCCAGAAGTTATTAAAGTGTATCAATGCAGTAATAACTAAACATTTTAATACATCAGCTCCTATGAGAATGTGCAGAGCATGTTAGGGCAGTTGGGATCCACAGCAAAGAGTCAGCTCCTATCTCATTCACAGGTAAACCAGGTACCTCTCACATATAGCAGCATTATACAAGAAAGAAATGCCTTATATTCTACTTTCGGCAGTATATCCTGTTACATTAATGTTAGGCCAATTTAACATGAGCTGCATTAAATCTCTACTTAAGCCACAAGTGATGTCCTGGTTTGGTGTACGCCTTTCTCTCTCCAAGATAGATGGGAAAGTGGTTTGCATGTTGTTCCAGTGTGATGAGGTGGCTAAACATAGGTTGCTCTTCTCCCAGTAAAAGTATGACATTATGACAACCAGTAGGATTCTACTTGTGCTCATTATTTCACCTTTTTTTTTTTTTTTTTTTTTTTTTT
>VXAU01003685.1:396468-511746 GCA_013399695.1 Formicarius rufipectus | reverse complement strand
CCTGCGGGGCGTGTGTGTTGGGAGAGGGAGGGTGGGTGGGTGGGTATGTGTGTGTGCAGGCGGCGCTTGCGGCCACAAATGTAGTATATTCTGAATCGAAGGGCTGCTGTGAACCCCTTAGCTGCTTGGAATGAAACGTGGCGGGAGCGGGGGGGAAGGGGGGAACTGTGTTTTTGTCTAACTAGCCGTATTTACGGTACTTGGAGTCGCTGGAGATGGGCGGTGGGAAGGGAGGAAGTGTTAACTCTCCTTGGAGCACTTGAGCGTTTATAGATTATACCCTGATAAGTCTCAACACAGTCTGCTCCAAAAACACTCTTCTACACATTAAACTGGATATCTGTTATATCTATTCCTCCTGTACCTGGAGTTTTCTTTAGTAAGTGTTGGTGCGATTTCTTACAGCTTGCCTGAATTTCCTGAAACTCTGCAAAGTCAAGTACTACAACTATTGTCTTATTTACAATGTACAGGTGAGAATTCTCAATTCCCCCCCCCCCCCTTTTTTTTTTTTTTGTGTTATTTTAAAGCCACAAATGTGAAAGCAATGTCTAATATATTTTGCTTTGTGACAGAGGGATTTTATTATACAAACCGGGGATCCCATGGGAACTGGCCGTGGAGGGGAATCCATATTTTGGTAAGTATTATATCAATACATATATGTGTGTATGTAATATATATATATATCTCAACAGAGAATTTGTATGGGGGAATAGGGATTCCAGTTGGATTGTCTTCAGCTCTCTTGAGGCAGAGTTACTGGTGGAAAGTAAAACTGTGAATAAGCTTCTTTAGTTGTCATAGCTAGATACCTTTTTAATTTCTACACTGCCTTTGGCCATTTTTTTTTTTTTTTCCTGGAAATTATTCTATCCCTGACCTTAGAAGTGAAGTTACAGCTATCAACTTGTACATGCATTTCTGTTTGTTTAAAAACTAGCAAATAACTGCAGTTTGGTAAGAGAAGTAGCCTAACTAAGTGCTCTGTAGAATCATTGGCAATTTGTTACTACTTTTATTTTTGTAACATAATGTACGTAATTGAGCATGAGTGGAACATAGATGCTATTCTTGATTTCTTCTGTGTATAAGAAAGTAATTCCTTTGCTCTAAAAATTTACTTGAGTCTGTTTTAATCATACTGAATGTGTATAAGGAAATCGCCTTTCTTCCTTGTCTAAGACATTGTCAAGTGGACATGCAGACAAAAGTTCAAGAAATAATTCAAACAGTTAGGATGGAAGTTAGCAAAATGTATATGTTCTGTATTATTCCTTTGAAGTTGTTATTAAAAGTAGAATTAAAATTGCAGAGCAGAACTAATTATGTATACAGGGGTACACTGTATACAGAGAGAAATAGTTCAGTTTAAACAGATGCAATGTTGCTAGATCAGTGTTGGCTTTTGCCATTCAGTCTGTCAGAGCCTATTAAATACAAAACCTCGAACCACAAATCACCACTTTGGTGGTCCTGGAAGTGATATAATTGTGCTAAGCAGATGCAAGTCTAGTAGGTAAACTTGCCAGACTTAGGCTCTCTCTGCACAGAAGTAGATCAAATTTATTTTGATACTTTGCTCTGTTACAATTCTTCAGGTGGGAAAGTATAGTGTGATTATGAGACAATGTGAGATCCTGTCCTGCTACTAGCATGGAGAATGGCAGTGTGTCTTTTCCTCCTGTTCATTATTACTGGAGTCTGCAAAATTGGAGTTTCTGTTATTGCTACCCAGGAGTCTGATGCAGGCAAAGTTTAATTTGAATCCTCTCTTCATAGAGGCTTACACCTGCTTAGTAAAATGAGTTCAAACACAACACTGTCCTTAAATTTGGGGAAACGTGTGTATTGATCATGCCTCTGTCAGTTATGGAGTGAGACAAAGTAAGTGGTAATAGGGTTAGACTTAAAAGATTAAGAAGAATGTAACAATTTGCTATATCCTGTATATATCAAATTACTGTTTGCAGTCCTGTCTGTATGATAAACTGATTTTATATGTAGATCTGGTTTTCTGTTTTTCTTGGAAGGGAAATTTTTTACATAAATGACTGCATTTTTACAGTGTGGAATAAATTATTTTACAGAACCCACTTAAAATATGTAGTCACTTTATGCCTCAGAAAAATGTTATATACTGCATTTTAAAACATTTAAATACACCCTTCTGTCTACTTCGCTCCCCAGAAAGCTTCTGTAAAATGTCTCAGAGAAAAATCTGTTGTTCCCTTTAATATAACATGAACTATATAAGTGTACAGGTCCATAAAATTGTGCATGAATGCAGTGTAAATCCTGTGTTTATTTGAAGGGCAATGTAAAAATTTTTAAGATGTCTTATTTACTGTTTTACAGCATTTGATTAGCTCACCTTTAAAAATTCCTTTTTCTTGTAACATATTTGTTGTATATATTTTCAGTCAACTGTATGGCGATCAAGCTAGATTTTTTGAGGCAGAAAAGGTGCCAAGAATCAAGCATAAGAAGAAGGGAACTGTGTCAATGGTGAACAATGGCAATGATCAGCATGGATCACAGGTCAGCATCCAGTGTTGGTGCATGTCTAAGTAACAAAAATGAAAATTCCATACAAAAGCAGCACAACAATGAGAGTGTCATCTCAGTAGCATCATCATGTAATATAGTCAAAAGTCATGTTAAAAACCAGCCATAGTTAAATATTTTGCATAGGATTCCAGGTGCCAGTGGATATTTGGTTGCCGGCAAGAGAGAAATTAAAATGCTCAGATTTAAATCCTATCCTATATTAGTTTTATTTTTTTAGCACTCATTCCTCTGTTTTTCCCTTAGTTTATTCCTTTCTGTTAATACCTCACTGTGATTTTGCTGATTATAAAATGGTCAGGAAAAAATTCTGTAGTTAAATGGAAGTCCCAACTAAGGAAACTGGGCTGTGAAATAATCTTGAAATTTTCTGGTTATGACTTCATGTTAGTTTGAAAACTGAAATCATACCCCAGTTTTTTCTGTATTGTTACATAACAGCATGCATCAATAATACACTAAGTTTATGGTTTTACCCCAGTGCCGGTATAAAACAGTTCTTCAAAGTGACATTGTTCCTTTTATTGTTCTCTATTCATGTGCACAAAGTTTTTGCTGTAGGTAGGGTTTTTTACATTTTTTTAAAGGTTTTTTTTTTCCATAGGATGTGATTGTTTCTGAATTATTAAGTGCATTCTCACTTTTATAAATTAAAATGCCTCACTTGTATTATCCATATGTTTTAATTTTTAAAAAGAGGATTTTTTAATAATTGAAGAACAGTTAAGAAAAAAGTACGGTTTTATTCCAGCTGGAGCTTGTGGTTGATTTTGCTGCTTCCTTGCATTGTATATATAAGATAGTTTGTGAGAGGAGTTTAGGAAAAAGATGATATTTTTATTAATTTTTAAAATGCAGCTTGCTAATATATATGTACAAGCATATGGGAATGAATGCAGTTCCCAGAAACATTACTGTAACTTCGTCCTTGGGAAGGAAAAATTCCAGTAAACAATTACATGGATTTTCCTTACAAGTACAAGATAGCGTAGTGTAACCTAATCCAAATACTAACTAGTCTTTGCTGTGTTGCAGAGAATGAGGAGTGAGTTACCAGTCAGATTGTGAAGTGTGGGTGTAGTGGTTGTGTTCTGTTATCTGTGCATATCTGCTTCTTTCTCCGTTGTTCATTACCAAGTGCCCTCCACCTTTTGTTACCAAGTGCTCACTTGGTATAAATTTCCAGGGTTTCAGTTTTGCCCTAAAGTAAGATTTTTGTGTTAAAATACATTTCAGTGCTAGTTCGAGAATCAGGTCTAGATACTGTATGCTAGTTCTTCTCTCAATGCTACAACATCCTGTTTTTCAGGAGAGAAGGGCTTGTGGGAAAGAAGGAAAAAAAGGTATATGTGGAATTAGGTGAAGGTAGAACCATGGAAATTTTTGCCAGATGTGTGAAAATACACCTACTAAGTGCTGCTTGATGAACAGGTGATTTGAGCTCACGGCTCACTGCTGCCTAGAGGGGTAGCCTTGTTCTTTTTGCTCTCTTCCTTTCATTGTCTGTGGTACCCATCACAACCTTTGCTGGTCAACAAACCTGCGTGGCAGGTATCTATCTGCTCTTCCTTTGCCCGTCTGGCTTTCTGCCAGATTACTGATTGAAACCAGCTCACAAAAGGATCCAGTGACCTGGAGCTGAAGGCTCGTGCAGAGGGAGACTTGTGTGAGAAAGCCTCTCTTCCTCAGGTGGTGGCTGTGAGCTGTAGGTTGGCTCACCAGCTCACCAGAGCTGATGGAAGATTAATCTTCCACAGAAGGCAGAAAGAATTTTTTTCCCCATCAAATTCGGTGAGAGTTGTCCGTCTCCTAAGGCAAAAAACACCCAAACAACTGATTTTTGGTATTCACTCTTACTGGTTTTGTATCTTCTTTCGTAGTTTCTTATTACTACAGGGGAAAACCTGGATTACCTTGATGGTGTACATACAGTATTTGGAGAAGTGACAGAAGGCATGGATGTATTGAAGACAATTAATGAAACCTTTGTAGATAAGGATTTTATCCCATATCAAGATATCAGGTGGGACTGCTTTTAACTTCACTTTTTGAGGAATACATTATAATTAAATGAATTAGTCTTTTTTTTCTAAACTAGATGAATATCATGATGTCAGCTGACCTGTACATGCTATCTTAAATGCATTTTTATTCCAGTAATATTGGTAAGATAAGCAAGTACTAAATAAAGAAGTATGTACAAAAATATTCAATTGTGCTGTCCTTACAGAAGCATCAGTAGTAGAATTTACAAGCATACAGTATACTTGGCTGTTTGGGATAGAACTGTGAATTAGCAGGGCTGGTTTGCTGTTCCTTGGGTAAAAAGTTTTGTTTGCATATAACCAGTGCTGATCTTCATTTTGTTTCCTATAAGGATAAATCACACGGTAATTTTAGATGATCCGTTTGATGATCCACCTGGCTTGTCTGTTCCTGATCGCTCACCAGAACCTACAAAGGAACAGCTCGATGTGAGTGTTCATGGTACCTTCCTGAGGAAAGGTTGGAAGAAATAATTAACTGAATTTTTCTCTGTTCGTGTCCGACACAGACTTGGCCAAGATAAGAATTCAGTCTTTAATGCTTTGTCTGTCAATCCCAAAACAACTACACATTTTTGTGCACAGTAGAATAAGAAATGCTCTTCTACTGCACGTCTTGAGTTCTGGTATGTCAAATTCTTGTTAGTTATTTGAAGCTGTTGCTGTGTTGAATCAAATACAGCTGCTTAATCTTCAAGAAAAGGATAAAAGCATGACTTGGATGCTCTCCCCTGTGACTGGTGGAGTTAGGTTTGAAAGCTGTATTTTAGATTTCTGTTTATGGTGTAGATAAGCAGAACATTCAGAATATTCGCCTCTGGTATGACTGGTTTTCTGCATACTCTGGTAGAAGACAAAATATAACATTTATTAAAGCAGTTACTGCTATTTTCCATTTATATGTGAAATAATTTGTATTTCAGTGGAAGTAATCTTGGTCATTCTTTGAGTTATATGTGCAAACATGTATAATGTTCTGGGCTATTTGCTCAAACAGAAGAAATTTTCTAAAAAATAATTCCAGTTTTTAATAATTCACTGATAATATGCAGCTATTGAAGTTATTTGTAGGATTATCTCTTTGCATGGAAAAAGTTTTTCAAGCAATGAATAAATTGGCTAGAGAGAATATTGTTTCTTTTCAAGCTTAATAGATAAAATTGCAAGATTGGAATTGGGCTTTCATAGTGCGTCTGATGTACCTTCAGATATGGTAAACAGTATAAGGAGCTTAATAGTTCACTGCCAACTGTGTAGAGATTAGAAAATTTACTTAGTTTTCTTTTTTGTAGCCTATCTGAAGATACACCTTTTGGTGTCTATAAGAAGGGCAGCATTCTAGAGATGCTGATGAGGAGAAAAAAATTAAACCTCAAATCCTGGCTAGGTGTAGGTGTGTAAAAATAAAGTTCTTGTTTTGATGAATTGTATTTAATGTTTGAGTCTTACTAGACATCACTGTTACTTGCAGTGTTCCTTATCTTCATTTCTGGTAGGAGCAGTTTGAATTAGAAATGAGTTGACACTTGTGATGAGATGTTGAGTATGAGGTGGGAGTACAAAAGAATTTAGAGTACCTAACTGAATATGGTCCTCAGAGTTCATACATAGTTCACAGTGCCTGAAATACAAGGATAACATTCTTTCTCTTTTTTTTTTTTTTTAAATTCTGAGTGGGAAGAACAGAATCAAAGCTCAGTTTTGCAGAGATACAGTTCTTAAGCATTTTCATTGTTGTGCAGGGTGAAGGGAGAGATTGTCCAAGTAGTATTTGGAAAGTGAGAATAATGAATAGCTTTTACCTTCATATTTCAGAGTGGCAGAATAGGAGCGGATGAAGAAATTGATGACATGAAAGGGCGGTCTGCAGATGAAATAGAAGAATTTCAAGCAGAAAACGAAGCAAAAACTCGTGCCATTCTTCTGGAAATGGTGAGCATCTTTCTGCATTTATCTTGGAGATGTTATTCCAGTGTATGCACATGTTATTAATTCTAGAAGAATGTGTACTACTTATCCTGAAATTGTTTATCTTGTGATGATGTTGTGTTTCAGAATCTGTGCTGTTAAATGTGGTACAATGACAAGAATTGAGCGTGAGCATTGGATTCGGTTTTCTGATAAAACTGGTGATACTTAATTTTCAAAACCAGGATTGGAAGTGGGCTGGTGGAGGCTTTATGGAATATTGCAAGAAATGCATCCAATTAAAAAATGTAACATACATAACATACTGCTGAGTATCTGTAATCCTGGGAAAGGTTTAGCATGTGTGGGAGAGAGCTGAGCTAATTTGTGATAATCTCTTCCCAGTACATGCAGTGGCATTGAGGTTGCCTTACTCATATATGTAATGGCAGGTTTCCTCCTGTGGAATTAGTTGAATTTACCATGGGTTAACTCTGTGTTCCTTCTTCTTAAATACAGTATTTGGTAACTGCTGGTGGTTTTCAACTCAGTAGTAACAGAAGTTGTGAACAGGCTTTGGAGTCTTTTTTTTTAAGAAAAAAAAATTAAAAAGGCATACACACCATTGAAGGATGAGTGAATCCATCTTACTCCTTTGCAACTACCAAATTCAAATTTATAGTGAATAGTTTGCAGCAAGAGACTAATTCCAAGGTCAAGCCCCACATATGGCCACAATGTTGCCAAGACTTGTAGGGGTAAAAGAAGTGCACTTCAGCCTTTTAGAGCTCTCTGTTAAGTTACAAACAAGAAAAGCTAAGTAGAAAGCATTTGTGAACTTTAATGAAGTCCCAGCAGTGGGATTCCTAATAAATAATAATTTTTAGGTGCTATGGGAAATATTTTCTTGTGACAATGAGTAGGAAAATTATTAATTTTTAATTTTGTGACAGGAAAGATGTTTGGGTTTTTTAGAGGCCATGCAAAAGATGTGTTGCCTGTGTGCTGTGCTGTGCTGCCTGTAGAGAGCTTTAGGCAGAAGTGATGAACATCCTTCTCTGTGTGCCACAGGTGGGAGACTTACCAGATGCAGATGTCAAACCACCAGAAAATGTGCTGTTTGTTTGTAAGCTGAATCCTGTGACCACAGGTGAAGACCTGGAGATAATATTTTCACGATTTGGTCCCATTAAGAGGTAATTATGGTAAAATAAAAGAGAAGACCTTTGCTGAAACTGAACTCGATTCCTTCCAGTCTGTTTAGATTTGACTGTTGAGGAGTAGTCTGGTGTCTGACAAGATTTATGCTGTGTTTGGATAGAGACCACCACAGTGGGGATACAAAGTCAGATCTATCTAGATGAGTTTCCTGTGCCAGCAGTGGTTTTAAGTGAAATCCTAGGCAAGTGTAGTAACCAAGAAATCATATGATACTCTTCCTTGCTCCCTGTCCTTTCACTCCTTTCAACAGTTATCTCACATGCTGCATGAGCTGGATACAGTCTCTGGGTTTTTCTTTTCTATGGGAATATGTATGGTTTGGGATAAAGCAACAAACATTTCTGGTATCTGATATATTCATTGTAAGGTGTTCCTTGTGCTTGCTGCCTTTTTCAGTTTAGAACTTGGCTTCTGGTAGTTTCAGCTAATTCCTCCTAGTACTGCTATCAAAAGACATGATAGGCAATGAAATCCACTTTCCTGCACGTCTCTGTCTTACAATCCAGAGTAATTTTTTCCCTTGCTAAAAGTACTAGCCTACATACTCGTGCTTTGTAGTAGAGATTTCTTTATGTTATTTCTCTTTTCTTAACCTTTTCCTGGCCTTTTGTTTTCACCTCAAGATGAGAGAACCGGAAGTGCACATGGCATTGATGTAATTTTAGATTTGCAGTGGCACAGTAGTGCTTCCTGCGTTGTTCTCAACTCCTTTTCTCATGAATGCTATTGGGGATTTTTCATTTTGTTTATTTTACAGTACGGAGTTATGATTCCACCCCTGCTCATCTTGTAGCATTTATCTATATCATATGAATGTTATTTGCTATCTTGTTGGTCTTGTAAGGACTTTCTGCAATTTCTTCAGTCTTTTTTTCTGCTGTCTTTAACAATTTAGTATCATTTGCAGACTTTGAAATCAGTTTACTCTTACCTGGTCTATTGCATTGTTGTTCAGTCCAAAGATGGAAGTTATGTCCTTTTCCTGAAAAGCCTTTGGTGCAGGAGTTTATTAGAATATCCAGAAGGATTTCAAAAGACTGCATCAAACAGATCATCATGATGCATAAACATATTGACTCAGAGCATTTCACTTAGGTTTGTTCAGGTGGTCCTCAGTAGGCCCTATGTATTCAGACACACGCAAAGTCTGTTTCTACCAGTTTGTGTGGTACTGGCACACTGGCCTGCAGACTCTCAGATCCTAAAATAGACTGTCTGGGGCAGGAAGATCTAAAATGGGTATCATGTGCAGCTCTTACAACTCCAGCATGATTTGTGTATGCCCTAGGGATTTATTTTTTTCCCTCTATCAGTTTGTCACTTCTGCAGTCCTTCTACTTTCAGATAGATTCTCTGAATCATCCACAAAGGAAGTTTCTTGCACAAGACCCACCTGCCTTCTGCCTTGCTGATGGCTGCTGCAAAGAATTCCTATAACTTCTTGGAACAGTCTTGTGTTCTACCTTTTCTCTCTTTCTTTCCCATCCCACCTTTTATTTTTTTTCTTTTGGCCTTGATCATCTTTTCCATTGTGTATCCTAATCCTCATTTGTCACTTCCTCAGTACATGTGAGGAAGTCTCACATTATTAAGTATCACCTTAATGCTGCATTTCTTGCCCTTATTGCCTGTCTGTCCTCCTTCAGCATCCTATAATCAGAATTCTCATGTCAAGTATGAGAATTGGGTAATACTGATGCAATACTGTATTGTTCCCATTTTTCATCCTCTGATTCAGTACTTTTGGGATGCTTGTTTTTGCCCTGTGAACTGCGTGGTGAAAAGTTGGCTGCTAAAGAGGTGCTTGCCAAGAAAAGAGCTTGTCACATGATAGCTGCTTAAACTTTGCTTAAAATGACTGAGAGAATGTGAAACTTCTTGTCTCAGATTAGTGAAATGCAGAAAAATTAACAACAAACAGTAATGTTGGAAAATATACTTTGTTTCATTAATTAGAAGTCCATCTCTAGTTCTACACTTCGTGGTAACCACGTGTGAGTTAACTGTAATTACTCGAGTAATGTTGCACATGTTTTTCCTGTGCAGACACAGACCAGTAGGGTGTCTCAGAATCAAGTGTTATGATACGTTTGAGGTGTTTTGGTTTTGTGGTTTCCTTTTATTTCTTTATTTAAGTGTTGCTCTCCCTTTCAAGCAGTGCTTTCCTATCCTACAGTTTCTGCTTCAACAGCATTGACGTTTTAATTTTGTTTCAATTTTTCAGCTGTGAAGTGATTAGAGACTGGAAGACTGGTGAATCTCTTTGTTATGCTTTCATTGAGTTTGAAAAGGTATGTTTTTTAGGTACATTAAATGTAGATTCTGCTTAGAAAAGTTAATTTTTGGTATACTTCCATTAAGGAAAAACACATCTTCAAGTGTGGAGTAGCTGAAACAATATATACTACAGTAGTGTTCTATACAGGGTTTGTGAATGTTCCTTACAGTATCAACATGCTGCTCTTACTGTGAGATTTATAGGGATAGTTCTCTGGGTGATGCATAGTTTTGTATGTGCTACTCTCTTTAATCTGTGAGGAAGATCATGGAAAAGTGTTCTCAATTTTCTTTAGCCTACTTCTGTACTTTAGATGGAGCTTGTGGTAGTTTTTCTCTTTTCCTTATTTTTCTGAGTGCATTCTGTGTTGGCAAATTTTTAAGGTGATGAATTGAACTAAAGAATTAGAATTTGAAATGCTGGCATTCAGACACAGCATCACTATTGCTTTTGAAATGGTGCAGTGCAAGAAGTTGTATGCTTTAGGCAATTTTAGAAAGAAATGCATGTCATTAAGCAGTTGAATTTGTGTTTGAGATTTATGGTGAATACTGCTATGAAATAATCACGACTTAAGATATTCTGGTAATGCTAATACCAGGAAGAAGACTGTGAGAAAGCCTACTTCAAAATGGACAATGTGCTGATAGATGACAGACGGATACATGTGGATTTTAGCCAGTCTGTTGCAAAGATTAAATGGAAAGGAAAAGGTAGGTACATTTGCAATACTTTGATCGTCATAACTTAGTAGCAATGCCTTCAAAACTAAGCATTATATAAAGAGTTATGAATTTAAATAATCTCATCTTCAGGGATATAAATTTTCCTGATATTGTAATAATTAGAGCAACATAATTGCTAGCTCTTGCCTTCATTTATTTTGTAAGAAAGAGTAGACGGTTTAATACTATTACACTGCCATTGATTACTTCTTTATCCAGTGTATTTTTGCCACTAAAACGTTTTTTCTTCTCAAGCTTTGAACATGATGATTTTGATATTCCTTATTAGCATATTAATATGGCAGTACATTGTTACTTTCTAACTTCTTTATTCACTTTATGACAGTCAGATGTATACAAGAAAAAGTCGGTATCCAGGCCAGGGATTTCTTCTCTTTACCTCCAGTAGGTCAAACATACTGAGTATTATAAAAACATGATTCCAGATGTTTGAGGATGTTTTGGGAGGAAAAGCATGGAGGAGGAGGTGGATGCCATGGTTGTTTTGTTGCTGAGGAATGAGGAAAACACAGGGCTTGGACAGGTGATTGTGCATTGCAGTGGTGACATTCTTATGTATCTTCTCCTAAAAATGTAGTTAGCCCTCAAGTGTTAACATGCCGTTTCTGCAGGTAGGGTTCTGGTCATGAACTCTCCCTGCGCAGAGCAGAGCAGATTCTGTAGTCTGTCTCTACCACGTGCTGCAGTGCGTCCTGTACTGACTGACTGTGTGGAAAACTTTTTCTTTACCTGGGTAATTTAGATCTAAATTGTCCAAAATATCGGAAAGGTAACTATATTGTCGTCCTGTGTTTAAATGGTACCCAAGAAATGACCTGGACGAGGTACTGTCCTTCCTTGGGGTACCGTTTCTGGCCTGGCTCGGGGAGTTGCAGTTCTGAGCGTGGCCGTGAGGTGGCAGCACGTGTCTGCCGTGCCTTTGTGCGAGGTGAATGGATGGGAGCTGAAGTTTGTTGTGCCCCTCTTTAAATCCAGACGTGACCAGGGCTTTTTATATCATTTTCCGTTTGAATTAGTGAGCTGTAGCTGTCTCAGGGGTTTCCCTTTGTGCAGCCTAGAGCAAAAAAGCAGTTAATAATGACTACAGTCTGCGGACTTTCACGGCAACAGAATTTTAAGTAGCATGACGTTGCACCCCTAAATGGGACTAAGGCAGTTGCTGAGTCCTGCTTTGTGGTTCTCTTCATATGTTGTCTCCACTAGACATGAGTGAGACAAAAGCTGTATGTTGTTTAATGGTGTCTGCAAGCAAGAGAGGGACAGAACATTACAGATTGTCCTGCTTTCCTGCCTCATTACCCAGATGTCAGTGTTGTTTCCCGAAATGTATCCTGCTATGCATCTCTGTATGGTTATGAAGAGGTCTTAATCAAAACTTAATAATAGTTGTGTGTCTTGATTGTGTTTTTAGTTGGAATGAATCTAATATATTTTTCTGTGGACAGGTGGGCATTATAGCAAGGATGATTTCAAAGAGTACGAGAAAGAACGTGACAAATCTTCAAAACTTGCTCTGAAAGAGAAGGTAAAACCAAAGCAAGAGTATCCTTTTCTGGTCAAAGGTACTTTTGAATTACGTGCAATTTATGAAAAGTCTGGAAAAGACTTCTTAATTTTAAAGCTTGCCAAATGGATGTTTTACTGCTGCTTCATAAAATCATCCATTCGGTGTTTGAGATAGAATTAAGCATTTTGTGCTTTTCACTTGATAACTTTGATGAATTAATCAAATCAGAATATACTGTTTCACTTCCATGTTGTGTGCAGGTAAATAATGCTCCAAGTCTACAGCTCTGGAATGACATACGGCTTAACAGCATTTTAAGTAGTTTCAGAGGGACCTTCTGCATCCCAGTTGAGACCATAGTAGTAACTAAATCATTCTCTGATGTTACACTTAGCTTGTGGTAAGCATGAGACGAAAGAAGCCCATAGCTTCCACAGGTAAAAAAGAAAGGAGAACTGAGACCTGGCAATATTGTTTGACAAGACAGAATTCAGTCGTTTTAGCACAGCGGATTTTTTTTCAATGTGTACAACCCCTTTCTGACTGAAATACATGATAAATCTTGGTAAACTCTTTTTCTGATAAACAGGGATTTGTTTTCTTCATGAGCTGTTGTGTTCTGCCACTTACTGATATTAAATAACAGATCTTTCATTAACGAACACCATCAGTGCCAAGTATGACCTTGTGCTGGATGAGGATGTAGAAGAGTCTCAAACAAGTCACTCGCACTTGGCTAAAAAACAAAAGAAGAAAAAGCGCCACCACTCTGAAGATGAAGATGATGATAAGAGGACCAAAAAATCTAAGGTACTTACCTCTTCATGCGCTGACTTTATACCTGTTCACTGTTTTCCTCATAAAAGAAACTAGGAAAAAAAAAGTCTGATATTTAATGAAGGCATGGCATGCGAAGTCCTTTAAAATACAGCAGTTGTGAACCTATAGAAGGCTGATGTTAATGTTTGATTTGAAAGAGGCTTTCTTAGGTCTCCTGGACTTTTGAAGCTTGGCATATCTAGATGGCTTTTTGCCAAAACATCCTTAAGAGGCAATGCAACTTCTCATAAAGTAGATCTTCAGCACTTTGAACCTGTTGTTCGCATACTCCAAGTCATAAACTAGTAGTTAGTCGTATTTCATGACTGTAGACTGTTTTTCATTTTCTTGCCAGACCATCATATGTTGGCTTTTTCCTGTACGGAATCAGAAACACAACCTCTTTGCGTGTTTTTATTTTTTTTATTTTTTTTCCTTAACTGTTCTGTAAAAAAACTTTCTGTAAAATCTGGGTGGGTTTGCTTGCATCTGTATTGTGGAAGTACATGGTACTTAAAGGCTGGGGCTGTGGAGGACGTAATCAGGAGACACTAGTTCTGTCTTCCATTAGTTCCACTGCAGCCTGTAAGAATGGCATTCTCACTTTTCTGTGAACTTGGAATAGTCAAGACATTTTTATTCCATGGAAACAAAGTCTGCAGTGATAAAGTGGAGGGTTAAACCATCATTGACATGTGAGCATTAGAGAGAATTGAGTTAAGCTGAAAAAGGTAAAAAACAAACCCTAGTATTTTAAAAGGGCAAGCTTAATGAACAAGAACAAAGATGTCTTCTAGCAACTTTGCAGCAGCTGATAAAGTTTCAGCCACAGTAAATAAAGCCATTGTCCTGTCATGAGTTTTGAGTACTGCTCTAAGCTCTGTGTACACAGAGCATAAATGATTCTGTTACTCTTACATCACTACTTGCTGTGATGCTTAAAAATAACTTTTCTCATTAACATTAGCAATTGAATTCTTTCAGTGCCGCCAGTGAGTCCTCTTGCTCATTCATGGACAAAGCTTTTTTGTCACTGTGACCCTAAAGTTAGGGTGCCCTTTAGGCTAAGGGGAGGGACCTGTTCAGATAATTGAAGTCTCAACTGGAGCGTATACATACAAGAGGTATGGACTATTTGTTGTTTAGACTTCCTCCTCTCTTCTTGACTGATGGGCACTGTCACTTTAGCATTATCCAGATAGGTATTTCTGGCAGTAATCTTTGTTCTCGATGGTTCAGAAATTACACCTGTGGAACTGTCTGGTTGTGCACTATCAGCAGAGAACATTTTAAAATCATTTTGAAGTCTCCACCCCTGCAAATGGCAGGACCAGTTCCAGCTGGAATAGTCTGTTACTCTCTGTCGTAATTGGTCCAAGGGGATCTCAGACTTCATGGCACAGTGAATTTCACAGCACAAAAATGTGAATGAGGACAGATGGATTCCTGGTGCCATTTACAGGTACTGCAAAAGAATATTTTTCTAGTGCTTGACATGATCTCATGTATATGTATCTTTTTGTGATTTAGTCATCTGCTCTCAATGTGGTTTGTTCCTGTAGTTTCTGCTGCTGTATTCTGGTATCTTCTTTCCTATGGCTTTCTTCTCTCTTACTCACCTTTACCCATTTCGCTGTAAACAGCTTAGCCTTCTTATGCCCAAAATCACAGGTGGAGACTTAACTTCTCTGGTGACAAGCATCATATCATAGTGCCCTTTTGGAGCTATGAACTTTAATTTCTGGAAAGAACTTTTCTCTGTGAATTTGAATACTCTTGTTACTGTGTACTGTGTAGTGTGTAAATACTGAGAAGTATGTACTCAGTCTCACACAGATTCAGTAAATGTCTTGGGCATGACCTTTCCAGTGAAATCTGCAGCCAGCTTAGCTGAGAAAGCCTGTTAGACATATACAAAATTTAATTTTATTTTTGTGTTGTTTATAATTTGATCATAATCTGTGGAACTTGTACCAGAGCAGGTGAAGGAAGCATGTTCCTGAGGTGGAGTCTGTTCAGTGTGAATACTTAGTCCAACACAAAGGATAACAGTATGGAACCTTTTGTGAATGGCAGCATTTTTAGCATAGGCCAACAAAGAATTCTTCTTTAACCCTATTTTGGAAATCATAGAATATATTTGAGGTAAGAACTTTAATGCAAAACAACAGCAGGCCTTCCACAACTATTTGGCCAAAGAGCACAGTAGCCATGCTTCAGACAGAAACTTCTACCTTGAGTCCTTAGTGTGGCAGAGATTTTGAGATCAGGGGTTAAAGTGGGAAGTTCTGGCAACTGGAACGGCAGTTTGTGCTATGAACTCCAGCTATGACTTGAAGGGGTTTTATTTTCTGAATAATTTCCATGATGTTGAGTTGTTTTTCTGTTCTCTTACTGGTGTGTTTTCTTTTTTCTTTAGTATATTTTGACTCATCCTTTTCTTAGTCTGACTCCTGTTTCCTGAATCTTCAGCCTCTGTTGATGTTTTAAGAATATATTTTTGACTTACGCTGTTTGCTTTGATTCCAGTGAGTAGAAGAGGTGGAGTGTTGTGTCTTGCTTTTAGTAGGTAACAGGATGTGGGTCTGGGGCAGGAGGCTGGACTACTGTGTGGGTTTGTGAATAGGATTTGGTAGTTTTTTTGCATACAGGTCATGTTTCTGCTTGAGATCTGTTTTACAACTTTATTCCCCTTCCAGGTTTTGGTGTGTGCTTTCTCTTGGATTTTATTTTTTAACATAACTGGATCTGTGGAGGAGTATAGTCTGTGTAATGGATTTTTGAGACATAGGGGCTTCCTGACTTTCAGATATCTCTAGTGCACGCTTTCAAATTTTTCTGGTTTTAATTTCCTTCTCTTACTGCTTTTTGGACACTGTTCCCTTTAGATTCAGGGTCAAGTTTGATGAAAATATCCCTCCTGAATATGTTTGCTCCTTTTAACCTTTAACTAGTGTGCTTATGACTGGTCTACGTAATGTATGTAGAGGTGGCGTATGCATTCTGCTTTTGTGGTCATAGTATTTCTTGCTGATTTACCTGTAAGTGCTGTTCATCAAGTGACTGCTTTTGGCAAAGTCAGCCATGAACTTCCAGAGAGGCATCTTTCCCACTTCCATTTTTCTTCCTCAAACAATCCAACCTGGTCTTGGATTAAAAATTAGGGTCATCATCACTTGTGATCAGACACTGTGATCCTGGATTGAGAAATCTGAACTTCAGCAGTAGGAGAGAGCCTGTTTTTAATTAGGAATCTTTTTCTTTCTCTTCCAAAACAGCATGTTTTTGACCTAGGACATAAAAGATTTGGTTCCAAAACAACATTGTTTTCAATAGAGTGTTTAAAAAACCAACCTTTTTCTGTGTCAGAGACTTTAAAATGTAAAATCTTTTTTAAGGGGTAATTCAGCGTACGTTGCTGGTGGACTAAGATGCAATTCATTCTATTAATTCAAATTACTACATTTTTGCTTTACACTGTAGTCGTATTACCTACTGTGATGACTTTTTTGTGTCACTTTCAGGCTTGCCCTGTACTCCCATACCTTAAATGGTTCTGTGAAGGTCACTGAGCTTGGCTAATTCAATGCTTATATGACTTTTTTAATCTTTTCAACAAATTGCACTTTCTATGACATTCGACATGTGCTATTTGTCTGTAGCTTCCTTCAAATGTTCACTAACCTATTCCTTGCCCTGCTTTGACCAGTAGCTTGTCTCCAGTATTGACTTGGTAGATTTTAAAGCTGAGTGCTGTTCTGCTTTTCTTCTGTTTTCCATGTGCTGGGAGGAAACTCCGGCAACAAACCAGGTAGAAGGCAGCCACACACAAAGTCCATTTGTCTACCTGGCCATTATTTTTTTTGTGTTCCTTTCTACTCCACCATCTTCTGTTGTTCACCCAGACTTTGCCACAGAGGGACTTGAAACTTATGTCTTGTTCAACCATAGGAAGAGTGAAACTTTTTGGGTAGAAGAGTAATATGGCTGTGCATCATTTTGACGATGAATGGACAAAGCTTTTGTAGATTGCTGGAAGCATCAGTGAGTCTATTTGGTGGATTCAGATTTTAGCATCTGTACTGAAATAAGTTTGACAAAAAAGGTATGGAATAAGCATTTGGCCACTAGTGAGATTACTGTACCCAGCAGTAGCAGAATTTTTTTGTTACAGATCAAACATGTGATTGTTTATGTGTGTTTATCCAGCAGGTTTATGTTGCTTATTGTAACCTGAGTATTTCAGTGTTATCTATGTAATTCTAAAGGTGTTTGCTCTTGGAACCATCTTGACCCCTGGCTTTCTGCATAAAAGCTCTATTTGGAGTAGAGTTTTTTTTCGCTGTTCTTTTAAATGAAGTAAGTTTGCTTGTTTGTACATGGAGTATAGGTTTTAGCCACAGAATTGTGAATGCTACTGTCATGGTGCATATTTAGGAAAATATCTGAAATGAAGAAAGAAACACAGTGTAATCTAATGCAGGCATTTTTCGTAGTTCATCATGATCTGTGCTTAATATTTTTATTAAAATCCCATAAAATGATGTCAGTTTACTAGAGCATATAATGATATTAAACTTTCAGGTGATCGATCATACCTTCAAAACAGAAGTGTCTGCCATTTTTTAGCAGCAAGGTGTGTATGTATCTTTCTACAGGATTGTGAAGCTCCCTCTTGTATTTTATTTCATGGTATATCTTAACTGAATAATGAGAACAAATTAGTTTTTAGCAGTGCTGAAGAACGTTAGTTCACGTGTCAGAAATCAGTGTTGTGTATTAATAAAATCTTCAGAGTTCCTTGAAATGCATTGGCTACTTTCTAAGTGATCTGTACCTCTTTACTTCTAAAACTGTTGTGATACCATGACCTGTGCAGGTGTTGGTGTCTCCATGTAGTAATTCTAGTGCGTGCGGTGCCATAACCTTATCAGTGTGATGTTTCAACCTTGGGTGTTTAGGCCATCTCTCCTACCTACAGTCTCAGTGGTTTCATACTGTCTGCAACATGTAGAGCACGTGTTCTACTGACAGCAGTTCCTCCTTTGTTGCCTAATCTTTTTTCTCTCCAGAGAAAATCTGTTCTGTGCACTGAGCCCATTCAGTCAGCATTCTCAGTGACAACATGGAGAAATCTATGAAAGTTCAAAATTTCCTCATTTTTGGTTTCCTGAACTTTTTTTTCCTCCCTCCAGGAGTTTTTATATGTGTGCTTAAACACCATTACCACTTATATAAATAATGTTGGTCTCTCCTTTTTAGGTCATTTAAAATTAGGTAGATAAACTTGGGCTCCTTAGAGTTTACTATGCCTGAGTGTATATCCTTGTGTGTTTTCTGTATGGGTCATACTCATCAGCCTGCAAAATACAACTAGTTTTTCATTAGCTCATTATTTCCATTTCAACACATGCACCATGTGTTGTTATTTGTACCTTTAAGAGGCTCATATTCTCCATACTGCCTCTTCTTGTGGACTTCTGACTTCAAGGAAATGTAGTTTGCTTGTGTGCGTGTAGTTGGTCTCTAACAGTGTTGTTCATTTTGCTGACCCAGAATTTAGGCCACTATTAGAATTATTGCAGGCATGTCTTAAAAAATGTTCTGCATCTGCATAGCACTGGAATGCCCGTGGGGCTTGAACCAAAACTTATGATGGAAATACTTGCATTGCTTAGATAAGAATTCAAAATCCAAATCTAGCTTAGGAGCTTGTCCGATGTTTATAAAGAGTTTGATAATATCCAAATGGAATCCCTGATATATTCAGTTTTTGCTAATGTTCCTTAAGAAATACAAGGAGAAGCATACTTGACAGCCCTATGTTTTTCCGTAAGCACTGGCAGAAGCTGTAAACTTTGTACTATTTCAGTGGGGTTTTTTTGTCTTGTCTTTTTCAAATCATCATGGATGTGAATCTATTTTGGGTAGTACCAGACTTAGCTAAAGAATCAACCGTGCTTGACTCATCTCTAGTTCTCTTCACTCTTCATGCCTTTGTACATTTTCCTGCTTGTCTGTAACTGCATATCTGTCCAATTCCTTTAACAGGATTCTGATCGAAAACATGAGGGAGAACAGTGTAGAGAGAGGACAAAGAGTGAGAAGAAAGACAGGCATCGGAGTCGCAGCCGTTCTCAGGAGAGAGATTACACTTACAGCAAACAAAAAGACAAATACAAAGAAGACTTCCGAGTAAGAGACTGGGATAAAAAAGCAGACAGAAGCAGAAGTCCTAAGAAATCAAAAGACAAGGAGAGGTCCAAGTACAGATGAAGGATGAGGAAAAGAAAGAGGGGAACTAAAATACATTTTTGTCCTGCATTTCCAACATCCTGTAAAATGGATGTACAGTTACTGGATAAAAGCAGTTGCCTTCTGTTGGCAGCCTGACCTTACAGTTCTATGAATGCCCGGTGTATGACTGTTGGAGTAAGCCGTGATTCCAAAATCATGATTTCAATAAAGTATTTTACATAAGTGAATTGGTCTGAGTCTCTGAAAAGGAACGTTGTCTAAAACCTTTTTGAAACGTAATCGTGCACTAACAAGTGAATTGCCCTTCATCACTTTGAAGAGATTTGTCTGATGTACCTTCTTTCTTGAAGGAAGCTGTTTTTACCTTTCAGCACTTTCAGATGCTGTGGTGAAGAGTGTCATAGAAGACCTGGAGAGACAGAAGTGTGCTATGCAACTTCTTCCAAAAAGTGGGCAGATACTATTTGTATATGACTAGTTAAAACTATTTCCTTCTTTAAAATTAAGGGTTTCTGCTTGACTTAGTCCTGCCAGCTCCCTGTGCTACCACCACTGTGCAGCAGTGGCAAAACAGTGAAGTGCTGCTGTGCTGCATGCAAAGACCATGGAAGTGCTGCACCATCTAAATCAATTGCACTTACTGTCTCACTATGGGTACAGATCTCTTGGCTGTCTGACTTGCTGGAGGATGCCTCTCAAAAGTGAGGTTCTCTGGCTACTTGGCCCATTGGCAGTGGCATTGTAAAGATCTGGCCTCTGTAGCGTCTGGGTATTAGTGCTTTGATGTCAGTCATGTCATGTTTGGGTGGGTAAGGGAGAAGAAAATAGCAGAATTAGCAGAAAATCAGATTTGCACTGTATTTGCCAAACCTAGGTGGGATTAATTTTCAGCTTTTGCGGTAGGTCAGTTCATAACTTCATCTACAGAGGAGTGCAGATTATGTTATCAGAGCTTAGGTCTTGGTGAATATTGGTATGCTCTTAAACATCTGGCTCACTCCACCATTTGAACAGGGTTGGCCAGTATGCATACATGTATGAACATCTGTCCTCTTCCCCTGCAAGACAGATCTTGCATTCCTAGGAGGGAAGACATGGGCAATAATACTTATTTTTCCTTCCCTCCATGGAAGGTGTGATGGCTTGGAGGCACTCTGATGAATAAATAATTTTTTTTCTTTTGTGATTGTTTTTTCTGTAATACTTGCTGTAGTGTCTGATTGTGATAAGATTTTGTTGCATGCTACCCATTCTTGGAACGTGATTTGCAGCACAAAGACTAATTCTAAAATTCAAGGCACCCAAGAAGAATCACTGCAAATTGCTCTGCCCTAGAGAGTCAGTAGCTGTGCCTGGCTAGAGCATCTGCTTGTCTTTGTTTTGTTAAAGACTAATAAAGCTTGAGTCCAACATCTTTAATGTTTGTGGTAGTTACAAAACAGAACAAAATAACGCCACCTTTCTCTATAAAGTTGAGAATAACATTAAAATATTGCAGCGGAAACATCAACTTGCACAATTTGACATAGCTAAGACCTGTTTGAAGGGGTACTCTTCATGCTTTAGGCTTTTTATTCAGAGGTTAAAGGCTTAAAAACCAACTCCTCAGAGTTTTCTCCTGGATTACTTTATCTGCAACAGCTTAAAAATATGTAGACTCTGAACCATTGTATTCCATGGATAAGAAGAATTTGGAGACTAATTTTGATGTCATGCATTGCAGTTCCTGTAGTTCTCTGTAGCTCTCCTGAGCTTAAGTCTAAGACTTGAATTAGACTTGACCAAGTACACAAAGTGGTCTAAGAAGCTACTTTTTTTATGAATCTCTGACTTTTGTGTCCTTCAAGGCATGGCTCTAGAAATCCAGGGCTTCTGTCAGTGTCTCCTGAAGAAAAAGTTTCTAAGCACTGGAGCGTTGCAAGGAGTGGTAACTTAATAGCAAACAAAGAGTTTCAGCAGGCATTCCTAGGCTTCAGATAGGCCCCAGCCTTCTATGGGACATACAGAACTTCCTGATGTTTAGAAACTAACACCCTATTTAAAGTGAATGTGCTCACTTTTCTACAGCAGAAAAGTTTTTTTTTTCCTTGCAAAAGGTAAATGCTTAAGAACCGAACCTGAATGGGAATAGTCGATGGAGGTAGTCAATTTGCTTTGGTGGTCGAAGAGTCTTCAGAATAAAAGGTTAAAAAATCAGTACATCCAAAAGGTTTCAAGTTTCTGATTTCCAGCATGCCTTAGTGCCTTTAAAAATATACCCAATGTCTTCAGATTGATGAGGTTACCTGTTTTTAAGAGGAAACTTTTAAACATGGTTGTTCAAAAATAAGGTGATATTAGTAGGTGATTAAATAACAGCATAAAAGCTTCCAATATGAAGGTAAGTACTTAATTTTAGGACTGCATTTCTGGGCTAGTCTGTTAACACTGCAGGGATCGCAGTTCACCTGGCACACACATGGATGGCCCAGCACTCTGGATTAGGTGGGATTTACTGCTACGGTCATTGGAAATTATTGTGAACATGTGGTTCTTTTGGAAATGACATGAGCAAGCTGTATGGTCAGCTGAAACCACAAACATTTCCTGCTGTTCCTGTCCTGCCAGAGGTGTTGGAGTGAAAAGGACTTTTTATTTTCTGGAAGTTGAAGAGTTCAATTGTTCCAATCTAATGAGAGTTCACAGTTCCCTATCCTCACTTCCTCTTTGTCAGTGCTATCTCCAACCTCGGTTTCAATATTGACCTTTGGTGTTTGTGGTACTTAGGAAATAGAACAAAAAGAAACTCACCTTCCTCTATAATGTTGAGAAATAACATGAAAATATTGCAGCAGAAGCATGAACTTGCACACTTTGACATAGCTAAGACCTGGTTGAAGGGGAACTCACTGCTTTAGGTTCTTTCTTCAGAGTTTAAAGGCTTAAAAACCAGCTCCTCAGAGTTTTCTGCTGGATTACTTTATCTGCAACAGCTTAAAAATACAATGTAGACTCTGAACTCTTTTATTCCTTGGATAAAAGGAATGTGGAGACCTATTCTGATGGTATGCATTGCAGTTCCTGTAGTTCTCTGTAGCTCTCTTGAGCTTGAGTCCAAGACTTGAAGTACTCTTGACCAAACCCTGTTATGAATGGGGCCTGGTCTTAAAGCACTAAAGGCAAGTTGGAGAAGGGCAGGGTTTTGCACCAGACATCTCTCTATAATCCCACAGCCATCATACAAGTCAGTAGAAGGAGCATAAAGGTTGTATAACAGTGCTTGGCATTACAGGATGGATGACACAGTAAACAGTTACCCAAAATCATCCCTGATAACCCCGTGCTCCTCCTGGTGTGTGCTCTGTCTGGTGTCTGTCAGCCCCCTTGCTGATGGCTTCATGTTTAGTTTTTCAAAGATCAGGAACATGTTTTATGAAACTCCCCTGGGTTGTGCATTCTTCACAGTCTTGGTTTGCCCCAATGATTTGGCATGTTTACTCTTCCTTTGGGATGTGTGCTGGAATAATTGTCATGCATAGCCCCATGCGTGGATAGAAGAGTGTGCCATGTGCCTCTGGTTCTGTGCTGCCAAGAATCTTTACTCTCTGTAGGTAAAGCTGTACCTGATTCCTTCCACTTGTCCGAAAACACCCAAACCCAAACCAAACCCTAATAACCACACAAACAAAGCAAATTCCCCCCACCTTAGTTATTTGGAGAAACATTAAAAAATGTTCAAGAAGTTTTCCGAATCAGTTGCTGCTCTTTTGCCTTCGTTCATCTCACTCTCCTGTAGCCTGATTTTTTTCTTGTAAAACTTAGACATTAATGACAGCAGGATTACAGGTCTCTCCTTTTCTATCAATCACCTGTTGCATACATAAGGGTAGCAGAAGCATTTTGAAAAATGTTAGATTACAGTAAGATTTATGTGAATTCTTGCTACAGGGCAGTATTTTTGTGTAAAACACTTGGTCTGGTTACTGATAGGATATGCTTTTTCCATATGAGCAATCCAATATTGTCTTGGTTAAATGTGGCATCAGTGTTAAAATGTATCAGTAAACCACATTAAGGTTTAGGTCTTCTGAGCATACAATAAATCATTGAAGGTGAAAGATGGCTCCAAGAGCTTTCAGATGTTTTAAGCTGAACAGAAGAAAACTTTTGAACTTGAAACTTGTTTGGGACTTTCTGATTGTAAAAGGTACTTTTTTGTTGTAAGCCCAGTGGAAAACACTTGAGTAATAGCAGTATCTTGTTATATAAAAGGAAAAGGAAAAAACAGATATTTTAGGTAAAACTAAGTTGGGATCCTGCTACATCAGATCTTATGATGGACTTGTAATTTTCCAAGAAGTTAACTGTTGTCTGCATTATTGAAATCAGTTCTCCCTGGTTTTTTGTTTCCCCTGGTCAGATGGAGTGCTTACCACAATGGCATAGTTTCGGGGAGGTAGGAAAGGTGGTTATTTGACAAGCATATCTTTTCTAAGGAAAGTGACTCTCTACCAGCCTGAATACAGGATTGCCCATCAATAGCTGTCACTCTAATAGGACCTGTTAAGTTAGAGATGTAGACTTTTCAGGTGAAAAACTGTCTCCAAGTCAAAATTTCAGTGACTTCAACAGCACTGGCAGCAAACAGTTGCCAACAGTTCACTGTCCTGGCAGCAAACATCTCAACTTTGCCTAAGAGTGTGCAAAAATTTGGAGCATAGCTAGTTCTGTATGACAGCTGAATAGAGGGAGCTTGGCTTGAGGGTCTGACCCAAACCTTCCTGAAGGCAGTAGGGAAATATTCCAGCTCGAGGCAGAATGAGGAATGTATTAGTTCCAGAAATATTTAAAATATTCCTGACAGTAGACCTGCATTTGATTTAACACTTGCTTTATTTTTACTGGTTTATGCTGGTTAGAGGCTAAAGAATTTTCACTGTGATGAAAACTGTATGTACACTTGTTTGATTTTTCCAGCAGGTGAACTTTTACAGGTGAGGAGGATGGTGATAACATTTTTCCTTTGTGATAATGCAACAATGACTATTTCCTTTAGCAAAGCAAATAGCTCACTGGGCTGTGCAAACCAAAACACCTGAGGTGTTTCACAATACCAGTTTCAGGAGAGTTTTCTCCATACCAAAGTCTAACACCATCAGGAAAGTTGGTTTTGCACAGGGAGCCTCCCTGAAAGTCATGCTTGATCCTCTCTGTAGCATCTGGGAGCTGCCACAAAAAAGCTGTCCTGCTCTGAGATTGGTGGTGATTCTTTCTGATGAAGGTCTAGTTATTTCACAAGCCAGTAAATCCTCAGTCCTCATCTCTACCTCAGAACATCCGTTAGTGGGGAGATTTCTCCTCTGAAAATGTCTCCCATTGCAGCTCTTTCTCTCTTGAACGTAACAACAGCCTTAAGCAGCAATAAAATCTGTGCTAGGAAAAATCAGTGTGCTTTTCAGCACAAGGGATTACAACAGAGAAAGCAAATGTCTGTAAAACCACAGCCTTGGGTTCTCAAATGTTTGTTTGTGCTGGTGAGTGAAAGGATTTGAGGCCATCTGAAAATTAAATGTGCTCCTTTATTTCTCATGACCTTGTCTCTGTCAATTAGTGACCACCCAGGTAAAGATTCTTAACAGATTTCAGGAACTGGGTGAGGACCTTTCTGGCTGACTATCATTTGAATGATGTTGAGGTCTTTTCATCATGGCTTTTTACAGTAGACAGGCTTAATAACTTTGTTAGAAATGGCAAATCTCTTATCTAATTGACTTCTCTTTTCTTTTTATAAGCTCCATTTTGTTGCTATTCATGCAGTCAAAAAAAAACATTTTAGTGAGAAATAGGGGTTAAAATGATACTATGCAATGTTGCTTTGCTCTGTTGCCAGTTTGGATTATAAATAATGTGGCAACTTTCTCTTTACAATAGTGCTGCTTTGTGGTGTTCTTGAGATGAGGCGTGTGGCATTCTGCAAGCTTAAATGGAGCAAAGAAGATCCTTCCTCTCCAGGGACATGGAGTCAAAGGCTGTGGCTGTTTGGTTTGTGGTTCTTTTGTTTATATCTCTTCTGGGCAGCAGCAAACTATCACTTCTTTAGTTGTGACCTTAGAAACACTCCCCTATTTCCATATCCACTAACCTACCCAGCCAGACCTTTGTGGGTTAGAGGAAGTGTTGTACCAGATGTAGGACAGACGAGCTGGTGTGCTGCCCCCTTATCCTGTGACTGCCTGCGCACTGCTTGACACAGCAGCAGTGGGTCCCAAAGAGTTTCCAGGAGCCCGTGTGTGATGCAAAAGCACAACCATCTGCTGGAACCATCTGGGAAGGGATGGTGAGGCTTGCTTACTAGCAACCAGTCTTTGCATTAAACAGGATACTGCTATGAAGGGTTTGGCCACCCTGTTTCCTCCCACAAACTACGCAAGTAAGGGAGGATTTCTAACTGGGAAAGGTCAACCCTGCTCTGGTGTGTCACCTTTTGACAGTGGTAGAGCAGGGCACCCCCACCCTTCCTGACCCTGAGGGCAGAGGGCACTGCACCTGCAAGAGCTGATTGCAGCATCAAAATGGTCTCAGAGGTTAACCACTTCTTGAGTCTCCAACCCTTCCTGCTGCCCAAAATTGGATTTAGGGCATGTTTCTTTGCAGTGAGGTAAGGAAAAAGTAGAGGGAAACCTCTGGTTTCTGTTGGGAAATGCCTGTCAGTCTTTGCTGTGGATGGGCCCTGGGCTTCTGAAGTAGTCTTTCCTTTGAGGCACCAGTAGATTAGAGGGAGGTTGTTTTGTTTTTCATGTTTTGTTATAGTCTCCCAGACCAGGTTGCCTCAGACATGGAGGTGTTTGCATGAGGCATTGCAACATCAGGTGCTAAACAAAATGTTGGTTTTTGAAAATACTTTCTTTCACATGTGCCCCTGAAGGTCAGAAATTTGCCAGATGCATGAGAATGAGGCTACTCTGACTTGGTAGAGCAACCCTGGTGGCAAACTTACCACTTGACCCAGAATTCATATGCCATACTGCCTCATGTTATGGATCCCTGCCAGAGGGGACTTGACTAATCCTCACCTGTGACTCAGAACTGAGTTGTGGTGGGAACCTTTATTTTTTTCCTTTAGAAAACCGAAGTGAAAGTTTATTAAACTGTACAGTTAAATGAGAGCTTGGCCAGCCAAATGAGGAAGTAAAACCTTCCTCCAGAATGAGTTCTATCATACTCACTGCACTTGTTTGCTCTCAGTTGACATCAGCCTTGCCATAAAGCCTCTAAATATGAACTGGTGACTTCCTTGTGAGACCAGTACTGCTCTGAATCCAGCCCCTGGCTGGTGGGTGGTGGGACGATACTACTGGGACACAGAAATAACAGCTTTCAGGTAAGATGCAGAGACGGGGGGTTACCTGTGAGTACAGCCTGCTCTCTGGGGAGTTTGGCTTTATTATTTTTGGCAAAAGGAGTAGTGAAGGTGGGGAAGAAAAAGGCAAATCTTTTCTTAGTCATCAAGACAAAAAATGACTGGTCTTGTTATTAAGAGTTTATGTGCATCTCTAATTTGTGAAAGTAAAAACTCTTGTTTTTCTGAAAGCAGAACATCCCATCTCCTTTTGGAGAAATACTACAGGGCTTGAATGGGCTGTCAGTCTTAGGTGGTTTGCAGCATTATTCTCTGGGGCGAAGGAGGAAGAAGAGGTAGTCCAGACCTACAGTGTGAGGGGCAACATTATCATAGCAGGGAGCTCTTGCTGTGCTCCCTGTGTTACTCAGCATACACACCTACTTCAGAGAAGACCTAAACCTTCTCTACATAAACCAATGCTGGGTCTGTCTGGGACTGTGTGCCCTCTGCCTCTGCTCAGGCAGGATGTGGCTTTGGTGGGGGCTTTGAGGGGTCCTAGCTCCCTCTGAGTTAAGCTGATCCTTATTGTGGTTCTGTGGCCTGAGGCCGCTGGAGGTGCTGCTCCAACACACAACTGCAGGGCAGCAGCTCCTGCTCTGACTGGTCACAAGTGGAGCAAACAGCTGGTGCAAGGACAAGGAAAGATTATTCTTTGAAGTCATCCAAGATATCATAGTTACTACTACCTTTTTGGAAAAGTTTTTCAATTTATTATTTTATAATCTTACAAAAATCTCTCAAAATAAAAGACAGAAGACTGAAAGAGGCCTTTAGACTTTGTTAGTCAAAAACACTTTTAAAAAATAGTTAAGATTTTAAGTTAACATTTTAAAATGTTGAGATTAAAATAAAATTTTGGATACCTGACTGAAGCCATTTCCTGTGTAAGCGTGTGTGTGCACACGGGGTCACGACAAGGGGTTGAAAGGGATCACAACACCACAGACTGAGAGGGTGCTTTTTAAGCTAGAACATAGGATGGACACACCAATACATGTGGGTAAATTTAGCCAGGAAATGAAAAGACTTTGGCTTTCAGTTGACTGAAAACAAAACCAGCTTCCCAATGGCATATTCTGAGATGAAGGGAGGAAAGCGGCACAAGGAAATCTAAGCAGTTTGAAAACTAAGGTCATAAAGTTTATAAATGGGATTTTACAGCCTGTTTGCCTGTGATAGCAAAAGCTGGACTCTGTGATGCACAATTTCTCCTTTTGTGCTGATTATGAGCAACCAAATGACCTGTTGGACTTGTGCACACAACTGACTGTTTACTAATGTGTAAGCTAGTGGTTTTATTGTCCTTTAATTCCCTCTTTAGAAGGATGATCTCTGTGTTGTCTGTGTCAAGTAGTACACATTAAGTGTTTTGAGCCATTGACCGTACATCTGGAAGCAGGTTTTGCTACAGTGCAGCCAGATGTGATGGCTTCAGCTATATTTGGGTACATCAATGTATTTCAGCTCAGAGAGCAGCTATCTCAAAGCTGAGAAACCATTCCAATAATGTAAAAGTAGGCAAATGTATTTTCATCTTTAGTCAATTAATTAAAAACAAAGACGATATGTAAAAATTGTTGTAATTATGGAATGCCCTGTGGGGAAAACAGTCACTGACTAAAATAAGCAATGCTTCAGGTTAGATTAAAAAAAAAAAAACCCCACATGGCAGCTCATTTACACTTATGATCATGACATATTTAAGGTATTTTTGATTTTACTGATGCTGTTTGTCATTTTTCACAGTACCTGATTTCTTCCATAGAGTATTTGAAAGTAATAAAGCTATATAGAAATGTAAAGGTCAAAGTTGTATGAGGCGGGGTTATAATTAATTATCATGCTTTCCTGCTCAAAAAGTCAGCTTTAAATGCAGATTTCTTCCCCACAACCCAGTGGGGCTCTTAAGCCTTGGGGAGTAGCTTCACTCTGACTCCTCTCCCACCTGCCTGTTTCCAGTACCTCTGTGCCTTCCTCCACATGGTTTCAGCTTCTGAGCTCCTGGGGTGGGCCATTGCTGGGCAGGGAGTGGCTGGAAAGCTGGGAAGGGGACCCAGTGCATGCAATGTGGTTATGGCTCTGGGCTCATCACTGAGGTTGTTATTTGGTCACTTAGTTCTGTGTCGTCTGCTGACCCCAATCAGCAAAGGGAACAGGGCCACCCTTACATCCTACACGTGGGTAGAAGAACCAGCCACAGCTTTTTTCCAGGTAGTAGTACCATTAATTGCAGGGATGTGGCAAGGGAATCTTTAGTGCAAGCATGCCAACAGTGACTGCAGGTGTTTGGGTTGATGGATGAGTGGTCACTGCGTATGCCCTTCTGTATCACTCTTGTTGGGTTGTATGCCTGCATATGCTGCCCATCACCTTCTTTCACTGAGTAGGGCAGAAACTTACATAGTGTCTTTCTGGAGAGCCATGAAGTATTTTATTGCTACTTTTGCATGCTCAATTCTGAATTACCAGTGTCTCTTCACAATAAATACAAGTGAAATTGAAACTGCTTTTCCAGATTGCCGACTGCCTGCTTCCAAGCACTGCTCTGAGCTTTCAAAAACCAAGCTGCTTCTCTGAGTATAAAAGCTCTCACTTTTATAGCAAGTTTTTAATAGCAAGTAACAGGAAAGGAGTAAGTCAGGCATTATCGGAATAGGTGAGTGACAGAATTTCATAACGTATGCTTGCGCACACACAGACAGACACAGCCTAGGAAAGACAAAACTATAAAAACAGTTCAGAGTTCCCAGATACTATGCAAACAGTATGTTTCCTTAAGTCACTGGATAAAATTCGCTATACTTGTTAAGTTGCTATGGCATTTGAGCCCATCCAATAACATTTGACAGATATTTATCTCTGGCTGACAAACCACACTGAGCAATTTGAAAATCCCCCAGTTACACCGTCCTTTGTATCATTTCCTGTGAGATAAGTCTGAAGAACCAATTCACGCATACAGCCTGTCTCTATAGAGGCAGGCTGACATAGCCCATAGCTCATGTGAGCACCTGTCTCACATGATGTTTGGAGAGTGACCAACATTGCATGGGACACTCTGGTGCTTTTATAAACAAGAGTGAACCCAAAAAATGCTTTAATGCTGAGAGAAGACTGGACAGTCTCCTCAGAGAGAAGACAGCTGATCTGATAGTCTCTACTGTACACTAGGCAAATAACTGAGACTACTGCACGTTCTTCCTTAACACTTGCATTTTGTTGTTTCTAATATTTCCCTCCCTAAAGATGATGTCTATTGGACAAGGCTGGGAAGACAGCAGCACTGGGTTTAAAGGAATGCAAATGCCTGCTAAGGTGGCACCAGTCTGTTCAATTTCTACCAAACCAGTACCACCATGCTCCAAAAAAGTGTCTGCACCTGGAGTGGAAGTGAACCAGAGCAAGCTGGATCTTTTCTGCAAGCTGGGCTATGGTAAGCAGGACATCTGCAAAGTGCTGGAGAACCTGGGCCCAGAGGCCCTGGAAGATGATGTGCTGAAAGAGCTGATTCGGATAGGGAGTAAACCTCAAGCTCTGGAGAACCAGACTCGGCCTTCCCCGCTAAAACTTGTTGCCCGTGGATCATGTAGCATGACACCAGGGTTGAATCGGCTTGGAGAAGATGAAAGTGATTATTCCGATTCCTTGAGACCCATTGTGATCGATGGCAGCAATGTTGCAATGAGGTAGGCTCTGTTTCCTCAAAGGGATCTCTCTCCCTCTGAAGCTTTTGCATTTTAGAGCTGCTGGCTTACAGTATGTTAGCCAGAGGTGCGTCGGTGTATTTAATGTATATAATACAAATGAACACTTAGTCATCTTCTTTGGCTGATGCATAGGTTCTTGATGTCTTGATGCCCGTAAATATGTATGTCACATGCAATCACTGGGTCACTCTGCATTTTGACCTTTTATAAGGCAACAGCTGGCTAACCACTACTGTTTCTGGCAGTATTTCTCTCTTTTAGCTCACCATTGAATTTCTCTGCCTTTTCAAGTGGGTGCCTAGGATTTTGGAACTTGTATGTTGAGATGTTTCCAGGAAAAAAAAAGATGAACAGATAGACAGATCACCCAAATAAATAACCTAAGAAGAAGAGGGGAAATGAAGACAGTTGACGTGGCTCCTAACAATATCACAGTTGTACTATTTTGACTTGCAAGTAAACCCCAAGAATATTCCTGGCTTGTATATTTTCTGTTGGTTTTCAATTTGGCTTCAGTTTTATGGAAGTATCAGGGAATTGATAGTTGACTTGTAATGAATTGACTCATTTCCTCCTTAATAATTTCTGGCAAATGTCACATCAACCCATCCTGCCCAATTACATTCCCTGAGCAGTGCCCTGACACTGTGAAAGCAATCTTACTGATGGGGAGCCTGATATGGAAGGGATGTTCAAATATAGCAGTGGATTAGCTTTTGTTTACCCAAGCAGTAAGGACAGCCAGAGGCCCCAGGCGTCAAGAATCCAGAATGCACTGGCTACCCATCCATTTTCTCTGATAACATCCCTGTCTACTCAGCAGGGCTAAGTCTGTCCCTGCAGGCCAGGACAGGGAAAAGAAGGGCTTCCTCCCTGTTAGCTGTCCTGTGAGGTGAGTTGAGACCACATCCCCTCTGGTGAGAGAGCAAAGTGGACAAGTGCATCCAGAACTACTGGAGACTAAGCAAATTATGCCATCTCCTGGGTGAAGGCAGAAATCCTAGCTGAGAACAAGGGGTTCCTTGCTTGTGGCAGCTCACAAGGAGTAGGAAATACCCAGCAGAGCAAAATTGCTTACCCTTGTCTCAGTCATGAGCTCAGGTAGCCAAGTATTTGGATCTCCTGCCCGGCTTTGCATTTTCACCCTAGCCCTCCCCAGGGTGTCCTTGCTTCTCTACAAAGGAACTGAGCACCTCCCCAGGCAGCCTGGCTGAGCTGATCATCCACCCTTTCACTGTGCCAGGGACAGTATTAGACCTGACTGGTCACGTGTTCTGTTCTCTGGTCTTTTGGAACAACCCTGTCTTCACTGATATAGCAGGGCTTGTTCTAGAACAGGCAGAGGCAGACAAGGCAGAGGTCAACAATATTTTCAAGATGACAGAAGATGCAGCCTTGCCACTGAGCACAAGGCCCAGAGTAGGTTGGTAGCTAATGAAAGTCTTGAGCTTGAAGCACTGTGGGAAAGCTCTGAGATCATCCTTCTGTGTCAGCCTGTGCATGGGAATTTGCTAGACAGATTATTATTTAAACCAAACATTACAGGTATGTGCAGTGAATGGTTTGAGCTACCACATTGTATTGCTTTTTGAGACCACATGCTCACCAAGATGGGTTTTTGAGAAGCCTCACGTGCTTCTGGCATGTAAAATAAGGGGTTTTTTTCCCCAGAATAAATTCCAAAATGTGAGTCCAAGAGATGTTTGCCTGATAGATTATTGAAGTCTGGTGTTCTGCTTTGGACTCCTCATCTTTCATCTCAAAAGAATTAGAAGAATGTGAAGCAGTTCTGAGTTTCAGAAAGGCAAAGGTTCTACAGCTCTTCTCAGACATCCCAACCTCCACCTTGCTTGGATGGTGGAGGAGATATTGAGCTTGCCAGTTCAGCTGGTACTGAACTGGCACAAGCTGGGAGGAGCTACTTTCCTCTCCTGGATGCCTTTCAAAGTGGTGCTGAATGGCATTGACTTTGGCTAATGGGATAGGCTTGGCGAGTGTTTTCAGTATCCTTGTTTTAATTTTTCTGATTTGCTGCTGCTAGACAGAGAAGGACTGTTTGCAGAAGTTAAGGGAAAGGGATGTTAGGTATCCTTGCTGGGGAAAAATGCATCATCATCCACACCAACAACCATAAAAGTGCAGCAGAAGCTGCTGTTTAGGGATGAAACAAAAAGTGAAACCCTCAAGAGGCAGTTGCCTGTGTGGAGAAAAATATCTCAAGGATTTGTATTTATATCTTAGGACTGGTAATTCTGGAGCACTTCTGAGTTGGCACTGAGGGTACACTGGGGAGTGCAAGGTTTTGAGCAGGATACATATGCCCCAGCGTAATAAAACCAGTGAGCTGGCAGTCCTCAACCATCGATCAGCCTACTCATAGAAACTTAATGGGAAATAAACTTGCCTTCAGCCAGTCTCACTAGTCAAACGCCTCAGTATAAGTTTGGTTCCACCCGATGTAATAAGAAACTCAGTCCCCTGCCAGCCTATCCAAGGGAAGAGGGCAGGGTAGTCTGCAAGGTCAGTGGAACAAATAAATGGAGTTGTGTTAATATGAGAAGGGAACTGTTGTAACCCTATTCACTGCACACTGAAGAGGCTATCTACTCTAGTGCTTGCACTTGCACCTAGTTTTAAAGATGTGGTAGGTACAGAGGCCTTTTGCTAGGCCAGTGCAGCCCTGCACTAGGCTCTCCCCTTTCTGACAAAGCTGTGATTGATGCCATGTCATGAACAGGTGGGGATGGGGACATTTGCAGTTTTCAAAAGGAGTTGTCGTGCCTAAACTTCCTCTCAAAGGGTTGGAATTGCACAGTTTAAAAAGGACTTACTGCAGGCTAATGATGACAGCGATGCCAAATTGCTGCTTCATTTTCTGAGAGATGGGCCCTGCTGGTCTGTGCAGGATGGAGAGAACAGTCTGAGCTCGGACATATCAGTTGTGGTCCACAGACTACAGGGTTGCATGGGAAAGGTGACTGTCAGGAGCCAATCTGTGACCACACAGGGAGAATGTAAAGCTCTGAGGCCCCTGCTCCACTGCACAGCAGGCACTGGTGGTGTGTGGACACTGCAGAGCATCACAAGTGTATGTGCTGGTCTTGATACATAGTCCCCGGGCTTGGCTGTAGCATTGCAGCAACTGTATTAAGTGATAACACTGAGAAACAGTTCCAGGTGCCTCGTCTTCCTTGTTCCACTTGGCCTCTTGGCCAACTCACTTGTGCTTAAGTACTGTACCTTCTGCACTGGGGTGCATCTAGAACATCTTTCCTAAAGCTGACAGGATTATACATACAAGTGGTCAAACTTAGACAAGCTGTTGCTGAACTTTGTTTGAGTCTAGTACCTAGAGTGCCTTTTAGAGGCAGTTATCTGAAAAAGTCACACAAACTTCCAATTCCCCTGTCCAGGTGATGTTATGCCTGTCCTGGGTAGATTCCATCCTTTAAAACAAAACAAAACATGTGTTCTGTTAAGTACTTCAGACTAACTATTATTGATGAGGTGTTTCTATAGCTTCCTATTGCCTTGGTATCTATTAATAGGCAACCAGTTCTCTTCCTTGAAATTGTGCCATTTTTCGTTTGTGGTCACCATTTCAGGATGGAAACCTTATTTGGTATAAACTGGAACTTTGGTTATGGGGCTGATGTAAGCAGAACCTAGAGATGAATCCCTGGGGGATGGTAATGGGAGAGTTGTTTAAGACCGTAGTATCATCCTTGACTGCTCTGTCACTGCAGGTAGGTGTAGTAACTGAGAGAGTAATTTACAAGCAAGTGCATTTTTCAGATGGGAAAGACTGAGTGAGAGTGTGATGATATTATCCAGAAAGGTTGAAGTACAAGGATGAGGTTTCTGTAGATACTGTGAAGGCATTTATCCATTTAGGACTTTGTTTACAGTTTATTTTAGTTTCCTTGTGCAGAGGTAGTTAACAAATTACCTTCCCTTACACATGCACTGCACTGCAGTCAAATCTTACATAAGTGAATGTCAAGCCATAAGAACTTTCAGAAAGGGGGAGAGACTAGAAATAGTATCACCTCTAATTGTTTTCTTGAGATTGCTTTCTGTTTTATGTTGGATATTGACAATTCTTTAGAACCCACCTTGCTGGCATCCTCTGCAACACTTGTTCCAGGCCTTTCCTACCTCTCTGTGCAGTGAAGACTAAATCCATCAACTATAGCAAGACAAAAGCCATCCTGAGGTGTTTGTGGCCATCTAGTCCCTCTTCTGGTGTCCTGAGTTAGGTTCTCTATATTTTCCATCCTGCCTCTTAGTTTTTCACCCCCTATAATTTGTCTCTCGTTTCCCAAAGAGATCAGCAAGTGAATATCCTGTGATCATACTTACAGCCTCTCCAGCCATTAATACCCCTAATGTCACCCATACCACAGTAGAAAATTCCCACACTTTATTTCTCAGAGGAGATCCTCATGGATACCTGCTTGTGCCAGAAGAAACTCTCACTTCTTAAACCTTTATAAGACAAGGCATGTAAAGGATTTGACATGGCCTAAGATCTTGCTGGTACTTCAGGACTCAAGTCCATCCAGATACAGATGTAGACAGAAGAAACAGGCTTGGATCATAGAAATGGGGGATAAGATCTCTCTGTTTTTAAGTATCCAAAGTGCTTCAGATAAATCTTTTGGTACTGCTTCTGAAGAGGTGGTTGGATCTGTCCAACCAGGACACCCTGCCAGGTTGTTTTCTTGGAAACTGGTGAATGACACAAAAGTTGTTTATTTTGCCTTTTCATTATTGGTTTGGTTAAAGAGAACTCTAAGCTTCATAAAAGCTTTCCCTCATCATCCTCCTTTTTTTTTTTTTTATAGTCATGGAAACAAAGAGGTGTTCTCCTGCTGGGGGATCCAGCTGGCAGTGGATTGGTTTCGAGAGAGGGGGCACACATATATCAAGGCTTTTGTCCCACTCTGGAGAAAAGAGCCCCCTCGCCAAGACAGTCCCATTGCAGGTAGGTCACCACTCTGGGCATAGTTTGGCAACCATTAGGTGTGATTTGGAGACAGAGGGTATGTGAAGAACGCAGTACAGTTTTGCCCTGTAAAGACAAGCACAGTGATAGTTGTGTAAGAGCTCCCCATTGCTTAAATTAGTCATAAATTCATTGACCCATTCACTGCTCCTGGCTAGTGGCTGAAATAGCTTACAAGGCTTTGTTATACTGCTTTGAACCTTCTGCTTTACAAGCACAAGTTGTTGCCAGCAAAGTTAAAGAAGGAGTTTTTCAGCTCATAGTGAGTCTACAGAGCTTTTAAGGCCAGCCAGGAGACAGCAACCTTCATTACTGCATGAGTATTATCTGTTAGCCTGTTACCCGACACAGGAGCTACATGGAACCCTCATGGGAAGAGGGGTTCCTCTTTCAGGGGAAGGAAATGCATCAGCACAAGGCTGTGGAGTGAGACTCAGTTTGTATGGAAATAGACCTGCCAGATAAATGCGAGCAGATGAGACCTCTGGGGATTTGCCTTTCTGCAGAGTGGGAATAGCAAGAGGTCAGAGTGTCTTTGATAGCAGGAAAAGAAATTTATTTACTTATTTTATCACACCCATTTTATCTTCAAATAAAGCTAACACCATTTTATCTTCAAATAAAGCTAACACCAGGGCTGGTTATGAGCCTTCTAGCATCTATCAGGGTAAAAAGGACACTGAAGGGGCTCAGCATGCCTCTGGTGCAGAATTCAAGGCATCCTATTACAGATAAGACTTAAAAATCAAAAAAGGGTGTCTCAAATTTTACAAGCTGCCAAATAACCATTAGATATCAGTGTGTCTGAAGATCACACCGCTGAAAGTTGTCTAAAGTGCTGAAACATCTCTAGCTCCCACTAGGTTCCTGGCAGATGATTGAGACTTGGTCCTTATTAATTAGTTTCTTTTTTTTTCTTCCACACTCATGCATTTTTTGCCAACCACCCCATCAGATCAGCACATTCTTGAAGAGCTTGAAAAGCAATCGATCCTTGTCTACACACCATCTCGGAAGGTGAAAGGCAAGAGGGTGGTTTGCTACGATGATCGTTACATAGTGAAAGTTGCCTATGAGAAAGATGGAGTCATTGTCTCCAATGACCACTACCGGGATCTCCAGAATGAAAACCCTGAATGGAAATGGTTCATTGAGCAGCGACTACTCATGTACTCTTTTGTCAGCAACAGGTAAGAGACAGTTTGTGTTATATTACCTAGAATTTAAACATGGGCCAAATCAGCTCCAACATCAGCTCCCACCAGAGCCTTTTATTGAAAGGGATTTACTGCAACTTTTCTGGTCTTGTTTCTCAAGTTTCTACTCCCTCAGGAGTAGTCTCCTACTTGGTTTTAATCCCTTCCTTGTCACTATTTTATGAACTTTTCTTTTTAAGAGGCAGCATTAGTGACCAGCTTTGCTTCTTTCGAGTTCAGGCTGGGATGTTAAACCAGGGCTTGGTATATTTTAATGTCTATTTCCTATAAGAAACAGAATTAAATCCATGGGAGAAGGCTAGATGACAGTATTTTTAATTCCCCTACAACAGCACTTTTTTCTATGCTTTTGTAATCATAACTTTCTAGAATGGGAGAGACAAGAAGCTGGTCTCTCTGGCCCTTCACCAACACCTTTGGGGAAGATTTTTATTAAGGCACTTGCACTATTTCTGCTCCTCAGTCTGTACATACTACCCTCTCCTGAGTTTTCTAATACTGGGGAAATGCACCTCACTGAGACATCCAGCATGCATGTACAAGGGCTCACATCCCTGATTTCTTTTACTTTTCCAGGTTTATGCCTCCTGATGATCCGTTAGGCCGGCATGGCCCCACTCTTGATAACTTCCTTAGCAAAAAGCCAGTGCATCCTGAAAAGAAATGGCAGCCTTGCCCCTATGGTGGGTTTCTCCTCATGCTGTGAACTGCCTCTCCTCTTGCTCCTGCCCCTTGCTTCCCAGCAGGGCTTTCCTGAGGGGAAGTGACACTGCCATGTGCTTTGTGTGGTAGGGACTTAGGGCTTCTCAAAGCTGTGATGCTTTTTTTCTCTCCTGCTTAAGGGGCTTCAACCTCAGCAAAGGCAGCAGCTGTTTCTGCTGCTCCATCCTTACCTGTGCACAGCACCCAAAGTAGGCAATGTGGCTGTGCCGACTACCCTGCCTGCACACACTTCTCACTTTGTGAACTTATGCTGCAGCACTTGGGAAAGGCCATCCAAACGCTTTTCCTCTCTACCCTCCCAACAGCTCTCCAGCAATGTGCAGGTTTCTCAGCGGTAAATCCTTATGCCATTTTTTAAAGCAAACCTTGGTAGCAGCAGGTCTCTGAGTCTACCGAGTGCAGGAACCAAAACATAAATGAGCATCAGACACTTCCAAAATAGCAGAAACTTCCTTTCACTGCTATTTGACCCTGTTATTTATGTCAGCAGTATTTAAAGCTGGCATCAACAGTACCAAATTTGAAATACCAGTTCCCCTTTTCTCTGTTTGTGCTCATCACACCATGCAAATGCACAGTGATGGGAAGAAGTGATGTGTTAATTGGTGTTGGTGCTAGTGACAACTTTCTGACTGATACTTTTGACTCTTTCAGGTAAAAAATGTACCTATGGCAATAAATGCAAATTTTACCATCCAGAGAGACAACTTAAAGCTCAGCTTTCAGTTGCTGATGAGCTCAGAGCCAAAACAAAGGTCCTGTTAACCTTGGGGAAAGAGGAGGAGAGGTGTAACTGCTCACCCTACAAGACCAGAAGAGAGCCCATACACTGTGATCCCTGTGCAGAAACTCTGCAAGAAGTCAGAGGCTTTGCAGGACCTTCCTGCTACTCAGGGACGTCCCGGGGGAGCTGTCCTGAGCAGACATCCAGTGCCTGGGCTGGCAGTGCTGGGTCTGACCTGGGGTTGGACCAGTGCCTGCCACAGCCAGAGCCGCTGCGAGACCAGCAACTGCTGGGGAAGATGTCAGCAATTTCCATCAGTGACAGCACCTACAGCTGCAACTGGTCCACACAAACCCCTCAGGACAGAGAGGTGGTGGACAACCCTCATCACTGTGGTGACCTCAGGCACAAGCTCTTCTCACTTCATCACCCTCACAGCTTGGACCACACCTGCTCACTGGGGTGCACTGTCCAGCAAGCAGTGCTCCCACCTGCACGAGACAGGATGTGCCCAGAGCACAGCTGGCCTCGGGAGTGCTGCAGAACACACGGAGTGGCTCAGAGGAGCCGCTACGTCCCTGATGGTGCTCAGCACAAACAGGCCCTGGACACTCAGCAGCGTGTTTTGCTGCAGTCCACAGCTCTTCCCCCTGACACGCTTCCCCTGTACAGCAAACACCAGCTGCAGCAGCACTGTTTCCCTACCCATCCTTCACAGCAGCCCTTTCTATTGGACTCCAATAATGGACTGGGTTTCTTCCAGAAAGCCCATGCTTACCCCAGTGCCTCTTACAGCGACTACTGGCCATCCTCTGCCCAGCAAGTAAACACACACAGGGAGCTGTGCTTCCCTTTTCCTTACAGGGAGATGAACCAGGCCATGACTTTGTACCCCGATATCAAGGATACAGGTACTAGAACACCCTCTCTGTGAAGATAGACTGAGAATGTTGAGGCTGTTCAGCCTGGAGAAGAGAAGGTTACCTGGAGACCTCATAGCACCTCCAGAAGTGGACCTACAAGGAAGCCAGAGAGTGACTCTTCATCAGGATCTGTAGTGATAGGACAAGGGGGAATGGCTTCGAACTGAAAGAGGGTAGGTTTAGATTAGATATTAGCAAGCAATTATTTTCTGTCAGGGTGGTGAAGCACTGGAACAGGCTGCCCAGAGAAATTGTGGATTCCCAAACCCTGGTAGTGTTCAAGGCCCAGGTTGGATGGGGCCCTGAGCAACTTGCTCTAGTGGAAGGAATTCCTGTCTATGGCAAGGGCGTTGAAAATAGATGATCTTTAAGATTACTTCCAACCCAAACCATTCTATGATATTGCTTTCTTGATTTTATAGATTCAAAGACAAGAAACTTGTGAAACCTCCTGAGCAAAACTTCCCCAATAAGCACAAGATGCTACTCTGAGGCTTTACTAGGTGTTCTTAAAATGTATGAGGGCAAAGGTTACAGCCATTCTTCCAATACAAGTATAAGCAGCAACCAGCTATGTTGCATAGGACATCAAGTCAAGGCAAAGGCTGTCATCAACTGCAGTGGCATTGCATTCCACCTCCCAGGAAAGTGAACACCAGGGATCGGGGTAAACTGGGCTGTCAACATTTGAACCTCACTGGATGGTACAATGCCCTGAAACACAAGACACGTTTTTAAAGTCCTGACCTATTGCTCAATTTCCACAGTTCCCAGGAAGGAGCTCCCCCATGACCTCCCCGTGAGTACTTGCTCAGCTGGCAGAGAAAATAATTTGGCCTATTTCCCCTAACACAGGGCTGTGCTCTCTGATGGGTCCAGGCATCCTTGGGTCCATGATACAAGCCCAGCCTGGTACTAGTGAGCTTTCAAAGATGTATTTCATATTTATTAAGCAATGCTGAGAACATGGAATCACCAGCAGATGTGGTGGAGGAACACCAGAGGCCTTGAAGGGAGCTGCAGGTACATTTCTCAGGTATCACACACGATGGAAGACAAACCAAGGAAGTCATCTTCAATAAAAGTGTTGATGTGGACTGAGGGCTCAGGGGTTGTAATTAAAAAAAAAAAAAAAAAAAAAAAAATCAGAAATTCAAATTATGGCAAGAGGAAAAAAAAAAAAAAAACAACAAAAGAAAACCCAAAAAAACCTTTTACATGTCTCTTGTATTGAATAAGAAAACTGTTGTTGACTTAACCCTTTATTACCACATGTGGCCCCATAATGCAATTATACAGCTGATTTATGATTACAAAGATTTAAAATATGTTCTGTTGGGACATGTTTGATTTTCAGTAAGCTGTAAAGCTGCTAATCTCTGCATTATTCCACTGAATTCTTCAGGTTATAATTCAAATACTAAGGTTGATCCTGAAGGTTTTTGGCATTGTACCAAAGTTTATGTATGTCAGTATGACACGTTTTAAAAATGTTTTAACACATTATAAAATGCTCATCTATAACATTTTTTTTTCTAAATAATATCTTCTTTGTTTTCTGGGTTTTGCTTAGTGTTTGGTTTTGTTTGTTTTCCAACCCTCTTAGCACTGATGCTTCATCATTTAGGTGGGATTTTCAAACTCTCTGACCCTGCAGTATTTAATTTCTCTAAAGTGCAATCAGTGTCGTTTGCCCCAGGCAGGAATTAGATACGATCCTCACTCAGAAGATGAAACAATTTTGCTTTCAAAAGGTAGCAATAATTTACCTTTAGTGACATTATCACATGATGCATTTTTTGAAAGTGGTGATAGCTTGACCCGTTTCCCTCTGGGAACCACCAGCAACTTTTATTTTTTATTTTTTTATTTTTTTTCCATTTCTTTTTTTTTTCTTTTCCTTTTTTTTTTCTTTTTCTTTTTTTTTTTTTTTGGGTGGTGTTTAAAGAATCTGCAGGAAATAAGTATACTCTATATGTTCAATCTCTTATGCCCATGTGGCTGGCTCCATGAAATTATCATTTGGAGTTTGAAAGTATGATTTATCTTCACAGAACATGACAGTTTTTTCCACGTCATATGGATTGTCAGAATGCCTTATAAATTTATCCACTGCATGTTACATAAAGATTAGAAATTATATTAAAACAATACTGTGGAATAAATTCTCCATGAAGTGCTTTGAAAAGTATTTGAGTTCTACAACCATCCTTAGTTGCACTGAAATACACCGTGTACCTCACCTACACTAAAGCAACCTGAGACATTTCATGGATTAGATGCCTGTATTGTGCCAGTGCATGGCCAGGCTCATCAGGTGCCTAACAACCTGTACCAGGTCTTTCCCAGCTACTGCTGTACACACATATACACTTGCAGACAAAGTGGGATGCTGAGTGCGAAAATACCTCCCACCTACTCAAACAAAGTAAGTCTCAAATTACAGTATTCAGAAACTATACCACAGCAGCAGAACAGGATACAACTATACACGTCAACATTTATTTTCATATCTGCATTCCAGACATCTTCTAACACTGAAAGCATTTAAAAATCTATAGGAAAATTGGCATATTGCCTTTATATGGTGCCCTCAGCTTGCTGGAGATGTGCATAAGGTTTTCTCCTCTTCTTTTGAGGATGCACAGGAATTTGATGGTTGTTCAAAACCCTCTCTCAATGTTTAATAAACTTATTTTTCTTTCATTTCTGTCTTATTTACTGAGGAGTCCTTTAGTAACATACATAGAATGTGCATTCTGCTGAGAAAGTGTCTGAGAAAATAAATCAGACTTTGGTGCTAAACAGAACTTGATTTATCTTGGCTCTTGTGCTCACAAGAGGGCTTTTTCTCATGATGATTTTGTTTGAAGGGCAGCTCAGCAGCAGTGCTGTGTCACTGCCTGTTTCAGAGGAGCTCTGCCGCTGGCCAGGAGCCCATAGAAAGCACAGACCATTTTGTTATTTCACCACAGCACAAGCACACAGGGTTCATGCTCTAGGGCCCTTTGGTACTTTCCAAAGTAGAAGGATTTCTTTTTGCCTTTTTCAGCTCCTGAAGTAAGGGAAGGGGCTGCTAACAGAAAGGAGGTGGCACCTCTTGTACAAGGCTGTTGCTATTTGGTGTCTCTGCTGAGATGCATTTAAGGCCAGCTCTCACTGCCAAGTTGAAATTTAACCCATAAATCTTAATAGGCTCAGAAATCCCTTGATGTTCTTTCCTTTTGGTTGTCAAGACTCTTTTGGAAGAAGTTGGAAGCAGTGGGAGCAATCCTCCAGAAGACGGGCTGCTTTCCCAGGGGAGATTTACAGAGTTGCCTAGTAAAAGACTAAAAAAAAAAAAAAAAAAAAAAAAGGAATCCTCTTTCTCTACTCTCACCATTTTGCAAACAGGAAGCCACAGACACCCTTCACTTGGGATGGGCTAGGGAAATGATACACAAATATTTCACTGTAAAGTCTTGGGTGGAGGTCACCCTTGCAACAGCTCCTCAGCATAAAAAGGGGAAAAGGGATGGTAAAAGAGAGTGGTTTCTGTACCCTATGTGGTCCTGGGCAGCTCACAGTACCTCCCTCCCACCTTATCTTAAACAGAGAAATCCCTCCTTCACAGAACATGGATGACAAGCCTACTAATTGGGTGAGCTCTGGTACCATAAGAATTAATGCTGTAAGATGGTCTATAAAACAGATAATCTTGCTCTGTATTAAACATTTGTATTTGTCACTTATTCTGAGTTCTGATAATATTTCAACTCAGTTCCCATAAGAAATGACACAATTTAAAAACAAACATTTAACTAATCACAAACAACTAAGTAGAATATGATTTACTCTCCTCAAAAATGCTGGCTTGATAGAGAAGAACAACTGAGGCCTGTACTGCACCAAGTGTGACAGACCTCTGCACTCACTCATGGATATACAAGACTGCTGTAGCATCTACCTCCTATGTGCTGGTGGGATGCTTTGAGTTCTTGAGGAGTGTTTAATATTATAGCACCACTTGTCATTAGCATTATTAAGAAAGTGCTACAACTGGCAATTGATAGTGAAGGCATTTCTTATAGCATTTTAGCCACATCCTTTCTCTGCCCCTAGTTGGGCTGATTGCCTTGAAGTCTTGCAGCAGGCTCAGAGGAACTCTTTACTGATGTACTGATGTGCTGACTTGGCAAATGCAATCAAAATAGACATGCAAGTAGAGCAAAGCTGTGAACGGAGCAACTTGTCGGGGTAGCACATGCAAGGCAGTGAGCCAGAAAGTCAGGACAATGCATTCAGGGCTGGCACAGTTTTGAGCGCAGTAAGGAAATTAGATGACGGGCATCTGCCCATGAACAGCAGCACCAGAGTCATTCACTGTAACCACACTGCTGGCTCCTCCTCTTTCCCTGAGTCAGTTTCCTTGTCTTCCCTTTTTTCTTCTATTCTTGCTGGGCTCAGGATTTCCATTTCACTCTTTATGGAGTGGGGCATAGGTTACAAAATGCCTGGCCACCCCAAACCCTCTCCTTCCACCTTCAAAAAACTGTGCATCCCTGACACTCCAAATTCTTGTTTTGTGCTTCCTTCTCTGCTCTCTCAAATACTCTGCTTGTTCAGGCTCAGATAGCACCCTATCTCTTCCTTCCATGATGCCCTCCAGCTGAAGGGTTTTAAGGGCTTATTTTCTTTTTTTTTTCCTCCTTTTTTTCCTCCTTTTTTTCCTCCTTAATTAATTTTTTTTAATAGTATTGTTTGGTTTGGGTTTTGTTGATGCTGTTAAAACCATGACATAGATGGTTTTAGCCTAGCAGAGATTTGATATGCTCAGGCTGTTTTGCCATTGCACCTTAAAGCAGTCTTCCCAGCAAAAGCTGTTTGGGGAACAGAGACAAAATTACACTCACAGGTGCTTGTGCTGACTTCATACACCTTTCTCTTCTCTCAGGATCAAAGGGGATGGTAGTAGAAATTCAGCCACCATATGCTCTTAACTACCTTAAATCCTACTGTAAAAGCCACATTCATCCTTCACCTAACATTCCCTAGTTTGTACATTGGAGGGATTTATTAACAGTATTGGTTTCATACAAAAGACAAATGGACATTAGGAGAAACCACAGAAGAAAAACAAATTAGCAGCAGGCAGCAAAACATGGATGGCATAAAACATGCCAAACTGGAAAAGCAGAAGCAAATTTTCTTAAGACAAAAAAAGAATTAAAACTAATGAATAGTAGAGCTTGAAGAAGCAAGTACTTAGTGTCACATATGTTAGGCTAAATCTCAGAAAGGAGCTTCTGTGCAAAGAAAGACTGAAAAAGGTAGCTGCCACCCATCTGCACACTTGTGACACTGAGCAAAGCAAGCCTGGCTCTCCTGTGGCTGTCAGTTTGCTGAATTTAGTATACGTAAATTAATATCTCCAAACAACTGAGAAAACTGCTAAATAAGAAGTGACATCAGCTCTAGTAACCAAATGAACTACAACACTGAACACAGAGTCAAGACAAAGATACCTGCACCATCTAGTGATTTGGTTTCCGGATTAGACTTCATTTTAGTACAGGAATTAACATTCTCCTGGCATTGTCAGAAGAGCTGTGCAGAGACAAGGACTGCCTAACAGGACTAAAGAACAACCGATGCTTGCTAAGGGAGGCAGAAGGGCACAGGAATGTGATGGCTTTTACTACTTGAAATAGTAAATGGCAAAATGTACTTCATGAGTAAAACCACATTCTGCAGCTACAGGGAAACCAAAAACATAAATGCCACGATGGCCTGACAAAAGTTGCAGTCCATCCTACCATCACTTAGAAAGTAGTGTTAAGGAGATTTTTAGCAGGTAAACAAACTTGAGTATGATTTGTTATTGCCAAAATATACACAGTCATTGGCACACAATTATAAGCATTACTCAAAACCATCATTGGAATGAGAAATACCAAGCTCTCCCCACAGGAGGTCCTCTTAGGAAGAAGCTGAGGGGAATACAGAAGCTTGTAAAAATGTCATTTCCAGCAGAGAAACATTCTTGGAGAAGAATTTCAGTATCTGCATATTCTTTTGCTCATAACATAATGTATGACATGTGGTGAATTTGTAGCCCTGGCTTCACTTAAGAACCAGATGGAAGATCTTTAAACCTTTAGAGCATCTACCTTAGGTCATATTTAAGCCTTGCAGAAGGGCAAAAACAAGAATATGAGTTTCAGCTGATGTCAAATAAACTATATTTTGGAAAAGAGGGGCAGATAATCCAAGATCTAGAACAGTAGGAAAAAAAATATTCTCCAGTGGTTATTTCTGTTCATCTTCTATGATATAGATATGGAGCTGGGTACGGTATTTGGGAGGCACTGGTTTAGGTCAGTCTCTGCACTTTTCTCTTTGATACTCTAATGTTTGAATTTTTCTAAGGGAGATAAAGCAGAATTGCTGAAAGAAAAAGTACACAAAGCCAAGTGGGAGCCTCTAGGAAACGTCTAGCAATTGGCATCCATAAGACACGTAAGAACATATTTTTAAAAGCATGATACCCCACTCACCACAAGGTGTCAATGTGGTAGCACGAGAAAAGTAATTGCTGCTCCACGGCTGACTTACACAAGCTGGTCCTATCCACTCGGGTAAATTCTGTCAGCAGGAGTTGCCCTTCATCTGCACGTGGAACAGAACGGACACGACAGCACAGGCTGGAGCAGCAGCGTGGCATTTTCAGCTCTGCTCAGCACTAAGACACCTTTGCCTGCGCCTCTTGGCCAGAGAGACTCCTCCAGGTTGAAAGAAACCATATACCTGCAGGTGAAGCTTGATCACAACCATCAGAAAGGATTCCATTGCCTTCTGCAATCTGCTGCTTCATACATGGAGCTGAAACACATGGCACTGTTAAGCATTTACTCTACATCTTGACTTTAGCCTGTGTTTTATATTTAAGCAGCCCTAAAAGTGCACACAGCAGCTCAGATGATCTTAGAAGCTGCAGCTCTGTGTCAGGCCATGGAGAAATAAGAGCCAAATGCAGAACAACAGGTTTCAGAGAGGGGACATTTCACAAAATCCACCCTTTACTCCATCTTTTTATTCTGCCCTCACCTGCAGTTCAAGCTATGGCTGCCCTGCCATTGGCGTCTCAGGATTTATCTTGGCTGGGGCCCAGGCACTGCTGCCAGGCTTTCCTTTCAGGGCAGCAGTCCTGGGAAAGTCACTCGGGGTTAAGTTTAGAGTTCCAGGTTGGCACATTCTTAATGCAAGCCAAAAATAAGTGTGAATGGGGATCAATTTTATGAATTTGCTGAGCTGCCAATTATATTTTAAAGCTGAAATCTGAAACTAGGTTTGCCAGTTGGATAAGTACCACAGCCAATCCTTAGGCAGAAATTAATTGGAAAAACAGTCTCTCTCCAAGCTCAGATAACATTCTCTTACAAACGTTATCTCCAAAGTCTTTCCAGGTGTACTTTGGACATTAGCAGCTAATCAGAACACATGGGATTTTAGCTAATTATTATTTGGTAAATGTGTCAATGACCAATTAGGCAGATAAACGACAAGTATGCCCAGCATGCAGCTGTAAGGGAATATTACGGTGGGGGAAGGGGAAAAGCTTCTTTCAAAACAACTCGAAATGCCACAATTTCCTATTGCATTCCTTTTACACCCCCTTTCCTTGTAACTTTTAGGGAGTGAGGTCACCAGAGCTGTACAATTACCCAAAGCCAGATAGTTGGGTTGTGCACCCACATCTCCGTAGAACTGAAAATAAAATTCTCCACTAGCCAAGCAGAGGCTAGATGTGCAACTCAGCACTTAGAGGTTTGAGCTCACAGCTATCTGAAACCTGCCTGTAGCCTTCTTTCTAAGCTCCTTGCCAGAGGCACAAATAACCCTTCAGGTTCACCTATCACATCACCAGCAAAGCAGCAATGCTGACTTGAAGGCAAGATTTCCTGAGCCTCCAGATGAAACCCTCATTTGCCCACAGGCTAGCAGATGATTCCACATGCTGTGCCATACTTGTTTTCTTTTATTCCGACCTGTTTTAACTACTGCATTTGTGGTGTCCAGCTCTTGGTTTTCAGCGCTCAATACAGTTTTCTTCCGTTCTGGTGAATGCAGGTTGTCCCATTTCAAGGCAAAATTACATCAGAGCCATTAGTAATGATCTTTCAAGATCATTACAACTTGCAAGAGTTAAACACTTGCTAAACTCTATCATGTGTACAAGAATCTGTAGGGAAAAAAGACATCCCCATCCTTCTTGAATGACTTCTAAAGCAAATCACCCAGAGAACACAATTTCATGACAGAAATAGATGTCTTATTTATAAAAAAAATTCATTTCCTACATTTATATATAAAATTTAAGATATTATACATCTGCATTCTATTATGTATAAATCTTATGTTACATCGCACCAATACAGAGATGGAACCCAAAAGGACTCACAAGATGTGGCCTCACCTTGAATATTGTGGGCAGATTTGGGCACCACAATATAGAAAAGATACCAGGCACTCAGAAACTGTGTCCAAAGGAGGGCTATGAAGATAGTGAAGGGCCCTGAGGGGAAGCCATATGAGGAGTGGCTGAGGGCACTTGGTGTGTTCAGCCTGGAGGAGACTGAGGGGAGACTGTGTCACAGTCTACAACTTCCTAGTGAGGGAAGAGGAAGGGCTGGCACTGACCTCTGTGGTGACCAGTGACAGGACCCAAGGGAATGGCCTGAAACTGAGTCAGGAGAGGTTTAGATTGGATTTTAGAAAAAGGTTCTCCACCCACAGGGTGGTTGCGCACTGTAACAGGTTCCCCAGGGCAGTGGTAACAGTACCAAGCCTGACACTCTATACTGGGTTAAGAGCACAACAAAATCTTGCCAGCTCAGGGGTGACTCAGCAGCTCGTGTGCATTACATCAAGCCCTGCACTATCAAACATGCTAGCAGGAAAGACAAGAGATGATAAGAAAACACGTGGTTGGGGAGCTGGCCATGCCCATACCATGGTATAACTCCTCTGAAAACTGCAGCAGGTTTATCTGCTCCTGACTGTAAAGAGCTAAAAAGGCAGGGAAAGCAAACTCCGTCGACTCAGATAGTGGAGGCTGGTGAAAAAACATCAGGAAAAGGTCAGCAAGCATGCTGGCTCGCATTACTGCTAGAGGACATGCAGAGAGCTAACTGCCTGTGTCCTGACAGCTAGCAGGCACCCTCTCACATCATCAGATAAAAAGCAACCAGATGCAGCCAACAGAAACTGTGGGTATGGAGCAGTTTTTGTAGCTAAACACACTATAGAAGGGTTTCAGGGTGAATGCCACAGAAAGCATGCTCTGTCAAGCATGAGCGATGGCTGACACTTTAGAGGATCACACAGGAGCTGCTAACAGATGACTAAGGACAGACATAACAAGCCTCTGGGCAATCCAATTTATGCCACCTACCTCAGGCCCTTACCTAGAGCTTCTTCACTGGTGTGTTCTATTCATTGGTCTTTGTAAGGTTGGATTTAAATGCCTTTACTCTTAAAACAGAATGAAAATAAAAACAATTAGGTTATGGCAGTAACAGCAGAAGCCAATTGTGATGTGAAATGAGCTGTATTATCTTCCTGAGACTCAGCAAAAGACAAAAGTCAAAATTCATAAAAAATACTAATCAGCATTTGCCAACTGCTTCCTTTCACCCTTGGAAGTGAAAACCCTTCTGCACTAGTCAGAAAAGCAGCAGCTGCGACCAAACGATGGACAATGCTGAGACTAGTCATTCCCTGTCGTCCCTAGGGAGGGTGTGCCATTCTGATGGCAGAACACAGGATTCATAGCTCATTAACAGCACCACAGAGAACAGGAGCATCAGGGAGTACGGCGCTGTAAACAAGTAACGAGGACACTTCCAGCTGGGGGTAGGGAGGAGGCTGTGACGCAATCTCTGCTCAGAAGCATTACTAATGCATTTTGTCTGAGTTGCATGAGATGAGTTTCACATGTGAAATCAAAAGATACTGAGCTGAAACCACCTTCTGAGGCAGTACTATGACTACTAAAAGTGTTTTAAAAAACAAGAGAAAAGCATGGTTGCCAGGGGGTTATAAACTGATGTTCAAGTGTGACCTAGATGGTTATTCAAGTCTTGAACTCAACCACCCTATGCAATAAAAAAATCAATAGGTTCAATCCTGCTTTCTGGACAAGGATTCGTCCAGGAAAAGAACAGGACGAAAACACAGGAAGTTAAGTGAATGAAAACCAACAAAAAGCAAGAGATCAGGACATGGATGATGCACTTTTCAACAAAACTATGTACAACATACCTTTGTATGTTACTTATATCCACCTTGAACATCCCCAGGCTTTCAAAGTGGGAAGGAAAGTTTCCATATGGCACAGCTGTGCCTGACAGTTACTTTGGGTGCAACTGAAAATTACATGACTAGTAAAGATATCTCTCTCCATCACCCAACTTTAGTGTTTTTTTCAGGCAGCACTGAGAACTGGAATACATTACAGCTGCCTTGAAAAATGGTAAAGTCTGTTTTTTTCAGAGCAAAACTGCAGATACAGCTGGAGGGTGGAGCTTGATGGTCAGGGCTGTGGAGCTGGCAAAAAAGCACTGTCTGGTGAGATCCATCTGGGCAGCTGCAGGGTCCATTAACAAAAGGAAATTTAGCCTCAGCCCATGCTAGCTGGCTGTTCTGTTTCATTTAGTGCAGAGTCCCAGGGCCAGAAGAGAAGCTTGCAGGGGCAGAAGAGTGGCCAGGCAGCACAGCACTTGGTTTCCTTAGGGGTTCAAAAAGTCTAAGCCATTTAATTTAAAAGTATCAAGCTCAGCAGGAAAAAACCCCACATTACTAATCATTATTAAAGAGGGAAAGCTTGTCCTTCAGCTCAAAAAACGCTAACAAGGTATTTTCTCTCTCATGTACAGGGAAGCTGTGCCAAGGACTAGGAAAGGTTTCCAAAGCCAGGAGTCATGCTTCTTTTTTTTTTTTTTTTTAACTTAAGCCCAGCAGCAGCTTAGTTGCAGCAACAGAGTATGACCTTCTAGTACACACCCCTTCCAAAACTTCTTCACTTTGAAGAAGTACACTTCTTCAAAACCTTAACACATTCAGGATAGAAGACATGAAAAGAGGTACATACCTCCAAATGCTTTCTCAGTTGCAGGGGAATTGCACAAGAATTACTGCAGAAGTGAGAAAGGTCATACTGCTGCTATGGAACAGATAGAAAAGGACCTGCACAACTCTCCCTAAACCACTGAACATCTCTCTGACATGCCATCAAACCATGCAGACTTCAAGCTGGATGTCCTATGACAGCATCCAACATCCTCTCTATCAAACGATATACAATTGGTAGACACTAGCTACCAAAAAGTGACTTTTGCTGGCAGAAAAAAACCCACATCATGACAATGTTTTCATAATTGTGTTAAATATCTGTCTGTTAGAAGAAGAGTATTTTCTTTCTTCAGGTTATATTTAAATAGTAAGTAGTGGAAAGGGGCAAAATACATCCAAGTATTTTCTACAGTCTTCTTCTAAACAGCAGCTACCCAGATGAGGTGACAGACTCCATGACAAAAAGGTAAGACACTTGGCAAGTAATTCTGGAAATCTGACTGACACAAAAAAAATACAAAAAAATAAATCCATCTCTTCCATTTTGTTCCATCCAGAATATAACACATAAAATATCAAATATTAAAAAATTATTAAAAAGTTCAAATAATAAAAAGGGCCCCAAACTTAAAATTTACAGCAATGAAGTATAGAGTTGCTGCCATGAGTAAGTAGTTTGTAAATTTTTTTTTTTAATATCTGCTCTTAAGAGACATTATGTACATACAAATATTGCTTTGCTTATAATCTTAGATGAACATAAAACCTCAACAAAAGTTCTGTATTTAAAGTTTTAGGGCTGATAACTTTTATAATCAAGTTTTCATTCTGAACCAACATTCATTCTCTCGTTTGAAACATGTTTCTGGTCACCTCAGGATAGCTATCAATATTCCTTAACCTGTTTTGAACTCACTTCTAGATTTACTACCTTAATTAGAAAACACCACTTTTAAGGGTTTTTTGTGATGGTACAAAGCTGTTATAGTTTTAGAATCTAGTGGAATTTTTCTTTTCCCTACCACCAGAATGAGGGGTGAGTGGGCCTATCCTCATCCATTGCCTCTAACAAAGGAAGTAGAGCGTTACCTGGACTGGGGGTTCACTGGGTGTGGGGGAAGGAGACACTCGGGGGGTTTCAGGTGGTTTGTTTTTTTTTCCTCTTCTTGGGNCTCCACAGAGGGATTCGACAGCCTCGGAGGGACACAAAGTCTTCCACCAATCCCCCGGGGGCAGCTCAGCACCGGCAAAGGAGCAGTGTCATCACCTACGATATGTAAATACTACTGCACCCAACGGAACCAGAAACTGTGGGGGAAGGGTTTGGTTCAGGGGTTTTTTACTAGTTTAGTCCTAGTTGTTTTGTTTCTCTTGAATACATATATAGATATATATTATAGCGAAGAACTGTTATCCTTCCATTTATCGTACCCTAATTAAAATTTGTTTAGAAATTAAAGGAGGATTATTTACTTCGTTTCTAATTCAACAAATTTCCTAAGTTCCTCTAAACTTAGACAAAAGCTAACCCAGAATTACTGATGCACTGGCCTTTCTTTAGAGACTATAAAGTGTGTATTTTAATGAATCAGTGCCCAAGTTCCTGACTCTTAAGAACAGCCTTTCCAGCTCTGAAGTCTTATGTTTGCCACGTTTTAATTTGCCTGTTACACAGGGATGCAAGGAAAGCGACATCACTTGCTTCTGCATATGAACAACAACGGACAGAAGATTCCTTAGTCTATTTCTTTAGTGTCTCCAACACCGTATATTTTAGCCTTGGATCTTAAATGACTTGCAATAGGAACTTGAATTCAGGCAAAGCTTATCAGGTACACACTGGATGTGGTCGACTATCTACTAAAACAAAACCACATCAGAAAATCTTTACATAGTAATCTCCACTTATTACCACATCAGAACTGTACAGACACTGTACTCCTATAAACAACGTGGAAAAGAGTAGTCACAATTCAAAGCAATTAACACAATACACCTCAAAAGATGAACCTCACAAGGCGTTTTGGACTACATATAATCAAGGACTGCTCCTCAAATTAAGCAATAAAAGAGCTATTCAAGCAGCAGGCTTGAAAAAGGAATGCACTGCAATCATTCCACTCTGTACCAATGAAAGGAATCAAAAGTTTAAAGCCAATTCCTATTTTCTGTTCAGCTTACAAGGGCCTTTTTAACAAGTAAGAGCTAAATAAAACAAAACATCGAAGCATTTTCTTGCTGAAGTTAGAATTAAATATTCCTAAGAGTTGCTGTGCATTCACAAGACATATAACAAATGCTGGTAAGTAACTATATTGGAAAGTTTCTGCCACTATGTGACAATACTCCCATTTTAGAAAACCAAGGCAGTATTGATAAGGGTTAATACTCAGTAAATTTCAATAGGTTTGTGTTCCCCGCCCCCCAGTATCTGTTCTACACCTTTAATCATATCTGCCCTTTATTTACGTCCAGGCTCCAACATACATTCAAGACAGGGGAATTTGACAGAAGAAATGTAGTACTGACAAGGACACTTTTTTCCATGGTTATCTACAAAATATACCAAATGTAGGTATTTCAAGATCACAGAATTGATTAAATTCACAAAAATAAGACAAATACACAGACAGGAACAAATATAAACCATGCAGCTTTCAAACCAATCCACCATTAGCTTGAAGCTGAAGCTACCCATCTCACAATTCATCTGAATTTCAGGGGTGCCACACCTAACCACACTCCTGGGCAGCAGAATACCTTGAACGACTGGAGAGTGCACAAGACCAATGTTTTCCTGATTTATCTAGAAACCTAGCAAGGTGAACTGGAGCCAGTTCCACAGAAATATCACACCAGAGCCCGTTACCATCTATGTGTCTCAGTTTTGTTGCTACATTTCTAAAGTTAACCCAGTTTTGAAACTTGACCAAGTGATAATCTTACACAATCACAAAAAACAAACAGGAGCATCTCTGAAAGCCAAGAAGGGTTCTGCCTTCACGCCAGAAAGTTGGGGGTTTTTTTTAAAGTTACAGAGATCCCTGACAAAGATAGTATAGAAAAGTAACATCATAAATCAGCATCCAAGATAAACTACTGATGTTCAGAATACAGTTTAACCTTATTGCAAATGTTTCTTTTTCTACGTTTATCTTCTATGATGAGAAAAAAAAAGTCAGCACTGAAATCTAGTTCTATTTCATCCTTCGAACTGAACCCACTAAAGACATAATATAGTGATATGCCACTATAGCGGTGTCAACTTGAAGGGAGTATTGATGATACATGTGGTTAATTGTGGATTAAGCCAAAGTCTATGAGAGAGTTAAATTGAAGCTTAAAATGAACCTGAAATACACGAAGAACATGAAACCTCTGAAGGTGAAAGTCTGTGCAACAGGTGACACTGGAGACACAACTTCTCCCATTATCAGTTGCTGAGAAGACTGCCAAATTACACACTCATACTGTGCATATGGCTCTGCAAAGCTAGATGGAACTAGGATGTAAATAGATTTTTTTCTCCCCTTCAGAAAAATAAACACTCAAATAAATGTAGGGAAAAGAGCACTTATGTACTTCACAGAATAAGCAGAATTTCATTTTGCCTATTTCCCCAAGTATGCTCTTCCCACCCCACATCTGACTGCATTTGTTTGCTTCATAAATACAGCTGCCCTCCTTGCTCCAACCACTTTATTTCATACTGCAGATTAAGGCATTCCAGTCGAACACGTGTTAAGGAATGTTTTGTTTGTTTTTTGTTTGTTTGTTTTCCCCTGGATCTGTAGTTAGTTTTTTGCTAGATCTGTTCACAGATGCCTCCTGAAGGACTTTTACACAGCATCACCATGTCTCAGGAAAGCCCAGCTCCATTTACCAAATGTAGAGCTTACCACAGAGCTTAGACTCTGTGTGGGAAAAACATGTCTAGGAACATTCGGTATATCACAGCACTTATTATATACACAGCACCAAAATACAGTTTAACCATGTTCATTCTTAAACTGTGCTTATATCATCTATTAATACTTTTAGTTATAAACTCCTGAACCATGAAGTAAAAAAGGCCTGCATCTACCTCATTACTTTATGAGTAAGTGAATGAGTCTTCAGTCCAGAAACCATCTTGTCAGTGCAACTTTTGAAACACATTTCTTACACTCACTGAATTTGAATTAAACAGAATAATGCACGGGAGGAGAGAGAAAATATTCAAAGAAGCAAAGGCTTAAAAACTCTAGTCATAAGAAATCAACCTACTTTTAATACTGTTAATGCTTACTGTTCCGTTGAGTGTTCTGCTGCTGCATAGCATGGAAAAAGCAAACAAATCACAAAAAAAAATTAGAATATAATTTTTTTTTAATTTTTATAAATAACTTATCTGTTACAAAGGCAGTTTACCCAGCTAAATCACAAAACCATCAACTCAAGATATCCAAATTAGGTTTTATTAATAAACAGGTAAAAACTGATTTGTCAATCTTCACATAGAACTGCAGATGAAGCTGAAAAAGAAGGCCTCATTTTATAAACAAAATGCATTGAATGCAAGTGCTTTGGGTCTACTGCCTAATTACCTGGGATTGACATTTTCTTCCCACATTTAAAAAATGCAAAGCCTTCAAAACAAAGGCCTCTGTGCATTCACATAGATCACTTGTAAAACTCCTAATAAAAGTGTCCACTGGAGGATGTTTACAGTGGGTGACAGTCTACTTTGTCTCTTGCTACATTGTTAGCACTCCCTCCAGCCTCACACTAAGTGCTGCTGCTACATAATTCTTTGCGTGCCATCTTTCATAAGTATTGTACTGGAATTCCATTTTCTTGATCATGGTTACATACATCCCCGATCATGTGAGTATTTTCCTTAAAAAAATAGATCATCAAAATAAAAGAGATGCTTGAGGTTGCTTCAGTGTTCAAGTCTGATTGATTTCTCTTTTCCAGCCTTTTATTTCAGTTGTCCTAAATATTGCTATCCTTGTTTTCTATAAATATGAGACTTCACGACAAAGTCAGGTTTAGAAACTGGCTGCCAAAACAGGAAAGCATTTAAAGTCCTTGAACAAAGCTGTACGATGCTGCTGCTGTTGATTTTGGCACTGTATGTACTTCCCCAATGAATCTCTCTTCAGGAGTCTGCAAGACACCCAGCAGATGAAGCAAGCTTAACTCCAATGCTGATCTGTTGGTGGGTTTAAAGTTTCCTAGTATAATGTTCCCTCACACCAGACAAAATACTACCTTTGTGTCACCCACCGTAAAACTCAGTGTACAGAGTGAACTATATGCATAACTCTTCCAACTTTTCCTGCATTTTCACTACGCTGCATCTGCAGGTCTTCACAGATCATCAGCATTTACAAGAGCAATGTACAGAATGAGCAGAGGAAAGCTATTTTGTGCATAGTTTCTTATTAATGCTCTTACTTTAAGGCACTGCTTCTCTCAGATAAAAGCTTAAAAAAGGGGGACATGATCGTGCTTAATCACTTAAAGGGAAAAAAAGAAAGTTAACAAAAAGACTATTACACTATACATACAGAATTACAAGAAAATAATAAAGGTGAAGAAAAGAAATCACTTAAAGCAGGCTCTGGAGCTATGTACAGTAGGAAAAGCTTTGGGGTATTTCACTGTGTGTATTGTACAGACAACGCATGCAGTTTTTCCTTTTCATCTTTAGACACGATTGTACTGATCTGTCGCTTCACAGAGATGTTTTCAGGGAAGACAAGGCAAAGAGTACCACTGATTTGTGACGTTTTTCCCTTTATCAAAGGCACTATGTGGCAGCAAACAGTTTAAATATTTAAACCTTGTTCCTTTTAAGATGTCCTCTGTGCATGTAGTGTTTCACTGAGAGCTCTGAAAACAAAAACACTAGCACTCTATTCCTTTCCCCTGTCAAAATTCAGTAGTGACATCGGGGCAAAGAAAAGGGTGGGCAACACCCAGGCACTGAACATGGTGTGTGCTACTGGGACACTGGTAATACTGTACATGGTTTAGGCAGCTGGCGAGTCATTCAGCAGATTACCCTTCAGCTGGTCAATTTGAACTGCCTGTGACACAACACTTGAGGTATTGCTTGCTCTGTGGGCTGACATTTAACATTAGCAAAACACCATCTGGTCACACCTTTCATTTTACAAAATCCTACACATAAATGCTGTTTTCTGCCCCCCAATGACTGGGTAATTCCTTGTACGTTTGCTGTGGTTTTACGGAAGGTAAGGGGCCTGTTGTCTCAGAAATGCCTGGGCATTTCACACTGTTCACAGCGATTTAAGGCTGGATGGTTTAAAAAAGTACAGGCAGTACAACTCCACTGAGCTCCCTCATCTTCATCTGTGTCTGGAACAGTCTTTGGTGTTTTCCCAATGGACCTCTGATCTGTGACACAAAAAAGATAAGATAAGCAGTTACTAATCAAGAACAGCATGGAAAGAATTTTGAGATTTTTTTTTTTTTCAGTGATCAAGAACTACCTTGTTCCTCTGAGAACACCACAGTTATTACAAGTGACAGAAGCAGCTTTTTACCACCCCCTTGACTACAGCTTGATTGTAAGTCAGTCAAAAGGCAAAAGATGAAACTATAAAAAGCAACTTTCCCATCCCTTCACTCCAACTTCTTCCCACTCTCCCCTCAGTTCAAAGCTATTGTATGAAAAGGAGATAAAATTTAGAAATTAAATCAGCACAGGAAACATGCACAAGACTTAGAAGCCTAAGTTCTATGGAGCAGTCTAAAATTCTTTATGGTAAAAAGTACTCTGTAACCTTCTGACACATTTACCTTTTTACTTTGAATGAGTATCAGCAGTTCTTCTCAAGACAGCTCAGCAGGCAGAAACACTAAAGAAAACCCAGTGTCTGGCTCTGTCATGCTACAGAGTAATGTTCCTAACCATACAAGTGAATCTTTTTGCATGGTGTGTTAAGACAACAACCCTCAACTATTTTAAAAGAGAAAACAAGAGAAAAAAGATGAAAGATGAAAAGGGAGTGAAGTGGCTTCTCAAGGGTGCCCAGTTTAGGCAATTGCAAAGCTTTAGCTCATTATTTCAACTGCAGAACATCTCATCAGCAACTACTCAAAGGCAATTGCTGCAAAATGACAGTAAGATCTTCAGGAAATACAATAGTACTGATCACACCAGCAAGAAGAATTATTTTTCATTCTTTTCTGAAGAGTGGTTAATCGTGGATTAAGCCAAAGTCTATGTGACAGTTAAATTGAAGCTTAAATTGAACAGAAAATTAAAGTTAATGTATGACTAAGATATACCAGTGATACTTCTTTAAAAAGGAAGAAGAAAGACAATTGAGAAACTGACTTTAGAGCTTTATAAATCAGTCAGGGTTAATTTTGCATTTTCAAGTTTGAATGAAACACTCAAATTTGCGAGTTCCTAGAAGATAAGCCAATCGAAATGTTGAAAACTAGTCACAGAATAAATTAACTTACATATCCTTCTTCAATAGGTTAGTTTTTATTTACTGTCAAGGGAACTACATAATTGACAGTACTTCTTACAAATTCTTCATGGTTCAGCTGTAAAATATGTCTAATAGGACTGTATACGGGCTTAACTTTACGCAGCATTTTCACTAACTGCTCAGATAGTGAAGGATAAAAGAAGAGCTTTATAAAGCATGAAAAACAGCATCAGTTTGGAGGTGTTACAGTTTGGAGGACAAAGAAAGTCCTATTTATCCAGGCCATTTTACAATATAGAATGGTCAGAAATCTGTAAGATGAGATTCTGTAACAACAATTACTGCACATCACAAGGACCAATCACACACATATATATCATGTGGAGAACTTCCTGGAGAGAAAGACTGCACAGAAACATCAGCGGATTATTGATTTCATTTATTAGTCTGCCTACAGTCTGATGCTGTTGCAAAGAAGTTAATTTCATTCTCTGCTTTATGACAGAGACAAGAGGTAATTACTCTTTGTTTGGCATCCCAAGAGGCAAAAAAATAAGTAATGTGCAAAACAATGACAAGCAGAATATTTTAAGAATGGCTAATATTCAGCAATACTGTCTGCATTACCAGTCTACATTACTTTCCTCTTCAACTATCTAGAACTATATTTAACAATAGTCAGAAGAGACTTTCATGTAATTTGTTAATGCAAATTCTACAGTAGCCAGGACGTCCAGTCAGGGTAACCAAACTGAGTTATTGTTAGACAGAAGCAAATCCACTCTTCACCACACACAATGATAAAGTCATCTAAGTGACTTTCACTCATCCCTAAGCAGCGTAACTCAGACTTATTTTAAAAGAAAGATAGATACTTCCATTTCACTTAAATTACCTTCCAATATATTATCCACCTTTTATAACCCATTTAATATACTTCTCTGTCCTGAATGGAGAGGAAATGAGTAAACAGAAGCATATTTTGCCAATACAAATAAAATGAAAGGTTCATATGCTTTTGAAATAACCTAGTTAATAATCAACATTTCAACTGCATTTGTAAATTAGAACATGGTATGAGATACAAACTGAGTATTTGAATTAAATCCAAATTTTATCAGTACAATACCTTTGGGTTTTGGTGGCACAGGACCAAGAAATCCAATATTATCATAAAAATTATGAATAGCGCTGGGATTAAAATGTGGTCCTAAAGAAAAAAAAAAAAGGTGCAGCAGTTTAAAAAAATAAACCTGAGTAGGCAAGCATGTAAATTCTTTCTAGCAGTAATTACATAACAGTGCTATTATTATCACCTTTTACAGCAAGGTGTCAATACAGACCGAGTGATACATTAATGACGTCAACAACACATTTTAAGACACTTATTGCCCAAAATATGCCATATAAAGTCGGAGACAGAATCCAGCAGACTAAACTCCTTAAAGGTATTTTTTCTGCCACACTTTAACACCATTTTATTAGTAAGTTTTAACTTTTTTCAAATTGCAACTATACTCAGAGATGTTACCCACTATGCAGTGTATACTTCCTCCTTAGGTACACCGAAGGGGAACTTCCAAGGCTCATGTCTGAACTGATAAAACAGATCACTGCTCTTCAAAGTGGGAAGTATTAGTTCCTTCCCTCTCACTCTCACACTTTCCTATGCCTCTCCCTCACATCAGCTGTAGCAAGCTTTTCCAGCAATGCAACAGTTTTTGCTTAGCTCATGAACAGAATCAGCCCTGAAAAGCATCTAAAAAACTAATACAGAGCCAGAGCTCAGTAAGTGGCATGAGAGGGAAGCACCAAGAGAAAGGCATCTCTTGTTGGCAGCTCCTGAATTGGCTCAGCTGCCTCATAATTTCACCCTGGTGACCAAAGGCTGTCCTCCCCCTGCAGACAAGGAAAGCGGAAGAAGGAAAGCACACTGGAAGTTACAACTGTAGTCTGTATTTACTAAATTGAGAGGCTGAATACAGACAGACATGGAAGACAAAAGAGAGCAATGGACACATATGTATAACTGTATTATTTAAAAAAGTTACTTTCTCACTTTGATACTCAGATGACCAGATTTTTTTTCCCTCTAGCATTTATTAAATAAATGGCACAACAAGCTTCTCCCGTATGAGCCAAGTATGAAATAGGAATGACCGTAGGTTTAGGAAAATCAAAAAGCCAACTAAAACAACAGGCATAAAAGACAGTTACTTCCACGGTTTCACTCAAACTAATGTGATTTTGCAAATAGTGTATATGTCCATCACTTATAATACAGACTCTTTTGATAAATGCAGACAGTGAAAAAAAAAGAAAAAAAATCAACATTTACAACTGCTGATATACTAAGACATCTGTACCTCTTGCTTGAAAAAGATCAATCTCTTTGGTTAGGCAATCTATGTCTATCTGCAGCTGTCTGTTGGAACTTCTCAACTGTTGCATTTCTTCCAGCTGAAAAAACAAATCTGCCTGTTAGACTAAATTTTCCCACTTTATTAACAGTTATGGTTCACACATAGGTAGACAGCATCTAGTTATTTCAGAAATGAAGATAAAAAAATCCTCCCTTATGATAACCTTTCTTTTATTCCAAGCATAATCTTACCAAAACCTCTGAAACCCACTTAATTTTCTCTCATGAGACTTCAGAGCAGACTGAACAACTCCAGACTGTTGCCAGGACACAGCCAATGATCTTCCAAATCAATAGCTGAACACATTGAAAACTGGCACATTAATCAGTGTCTTTGAGATTGGTATATGCACAAAGACCAAAAAATACTTGGTGTGGAAAGCAGTATGAGTACTAAGTTGTAGCGTGATTTGTCAGAAAGGACTACCAGGTCAAACCTTTTCTGACTGCCTTTAAAAGCAATACTTCACAAAGCAATTAGTGAACTCCAAGGCTGTGATTAAATAATACATATTTAGTATTTACTCTAAGCTGCACTGTTTACTAGCTTAACTCTAGCTGTACTATCACTAGTATATTATCAATATACAAACAACTCTTTCTTCAAGTTACTTTGACAGACCACACTTGTGGTTTAGGTTTATAGCCTACAGACATTTCAACTTACTGATGGAATTTGAGAAACAGAATTCGATCTTTTCAGGCGTCTTCGCGTTAGATTATTCTCCATTTCATTGACCTCTGCTTTTAGTTTATCCAACTTTTTCTTTTGAACCTCAAGTTCTCGTTGAAGTCGCTCCATCCTGGCCTTCTGGTGTACCAGTAAAGCTGCAATACATAAAGTCCCATTTTATCTACTTTATTATCCTTCACGTGGCAACATTAGATAAAGATGCAAGTTACTGTTCTTTTGGGGAAAATACAAATTCCCTGCTACAGGCTGCTTTTCTATTTTTCCTCAGAAGAAAATCTCTGCTGTAAGACAGAAAGTACTGTATTTTTGAAAACAGCATATATTACAGGCAAGTAAATGAGTCATACAATGTAACAGATGACCAAGCAAAATTTAACTCTAACCTGTAAAAACCTAAAAGAATTACTACCAGAAGCCAATAACAAATGTTTTTTTACATTGCATTCAGCCTAACCACTGTAAGTGAGGTAGCATGAGGAGGATTTCAGATAGACAACTGCAATATGGAGCCCTGAATATGCTTATTGCTCTTAGGATTGGAACATAATCCAGTGTTCATCATAGTAGGGCACACCAAATGCAACTAAACCAGAAATAAGCAATACCACTATCAAACAGTGACATTTACCATAAAGGCTGGATTGTATGTAATTTTATCCCTAAACTATGGTGCAGAACCAATAGCTCAGCTTCTAATTTCTAACACTGCTTACTAGTTGTAAAGCTAAAGGCATGAGGAGACCTAATTTAGAAACAATGAAGTTAGCATTTAAAACACAGCTTTTAAAGGTACAAAGAACGTAAGTAGCAGAAGACACAAATTCATCCAATTTAATGAAGTTATTTCACTGAAAGTGGATTTACTATTAAATATCACCACAAAGGCAGATAACCCTGGTCAAAGCAATAATCACCTTCTATAAAAGAAGTATTTAATGAAATAAACCCAGCAACCATTTCAACTTCTTCACAGTCATTCATTCATCCAATTAAGTCAGCAATTCATATAAACTGGGATCAACGTCACACAACATGGATAATTTTATAGCACTACAGAAATTATAAAAAAGTAACAATAACAAGGTATTTAAAAAATATTGAATTTGCCTCACAAAAGTCTTTAAGCCAAGCTTTAGCTGGAACATGATATTTAATTCCTCACAAATTCTTCAGGTACCAAAAAATTAGAAACACTCAAATTTGGTTGTCTAGGTTTCCTTAAGAGTAGGCAAAGGAAAAAATAGTACATCAAGAAGATGCAACTCTCCGCATCTATGGCAGGCAGAACTGTCTTGGGCAGCAACTCCTGCCTGTTCATTCATTCATACATCATATTTTGCCTTCCAGAGGTTCTTGAAAAAGAGGAACCATGCCAAACTACTTTTATAGAGCGTACTTGTGCAAGCCTCACTGAGATCCAGCCTAGGCTTTTGAGTCATGTGTTCACAAGATACTGAAATGACAAAGCTGCTCAAGCTTCTGCTAGGCTTTGTTCAAACCACTGAAATTTGCATAAACAGGCACCTCTATTGCAGGTCACAGTAGTCACACAAAAGTTGCAACTGTGCTCATATGTGATACAAAAACATAACTGAAATCTCAAGGTAAAAATTCTTGTTAAAGACTTGGAATTATCAGGTAAGTAGTCTCAAAAGACAGTATCCCTTCTTGAAAAGCCCTTTAGAAATAGCAGAAGAAACTTTTCCCATTTATGAACCCCAGAAGTTACAAATGCAGCTGCAACTATAAAGAAAGGAAATCAAAGACTGTTTTGTGCCTCTGAGCCTGCAGGCAGGAGCCCATTTTCCTTCTACACTCTATTTCCACTTTTAGACAGTCTCTTCTATTTTTACTGCCTTGGTATTGCTGACGCAACATCTCAAAGCTCAGATTATTGGTCCATGACCTGCAGCAACACAGCTGTGCTCTACTGACTGGACTCAGAACTCTTCAGACCTGTCAAACTAGGCTGCTGGCAAGTAGTCAGTACCACTGGAGGTGGTGGGAAAGGAAAAAGGTTACCAGAATATCTCCAGGTGGTACGGCATGGACTCAAGACTTTGCCCTGTGCATCGCCAACCTTTTTTTGTTTCAGCTACCCTTGAAAAGGGAAAACTCCCACAACTTCTCATTGCAATGTTCTCCCACTCCCGTGGTTTAGAAAATTAGCTGTCATTATGGAACCACACAGGGGGCAGAAGGCACTGATGGATGTTCACAGCACTATTACTTGCTCTTCAATACTCACACCATGTCCGTAAAGTGATGCAGTTAATACTCCTAGCAGCTTTGTGACTGATTTAACAATTTTAAATCCCAACAAGTTTTAAAACCACTCATCACAAAATTACCATTATGATTAAACAAGAAGAATCACTTGATAGTAAGTCAGTCACAGAATATTCTGAGTTGGAAGGGACACAAAAGGATCAAGTCCAACTTTTAAGTAAATGGCCTGTATGGCGGGGGGGAGGGTGGGGATCAACCCTGAGACTTTGGCATTATTAGCATCATGCTCTAATCAACTGAGCTAATCTGCATTCATGCTATATTTCTATTGCTAAAAGTAACCTGGATAAGGAACTGGGAAGACACTAGTTTAAGTGGTGACTTTCACACAAATGGNAAGGGGTGGGGAAAACAAACGTCTCCGTATATCCCACTGAATGAAATTTATGAATGGAAGCCGGCAATTCAAGTATTCAGCTCCCTCTAGTGTTGCTCAGAGCTACTGAAAACGTTCAGAAAAACACTATAGTTCAACTTCTTAATTAGGTGCAAACAAGGTACTTAGCACATTCAATTTTTTCAACCTCTGCATGCTCGCATTCCACAGACCGGCAAGTACAGTACATTTCAATGCTCTAGCAGATGCCACTGTTTCCTTTGACATTCAAAGTGCGTATTTTTCACACAAAGGCTCTGTATCATTATAATACAGGGAGCATGAAAGTCGGGAGGAAAAAATTTCACTCTTCCTTTCCTAGAGACTCACTTAGTCGGGCACTTAATAGGCTTTTAGGTTTGGAAATGTACATATAATTCTTTTCTCAAAGCCTCTGTGAATCTGAATTTAAAATCTAGAGTGTCTTTTGTTATTTTAAGTGTTCCTAAGCTAATTTGGGAATGCAAGGATTTCACCCTATTCTACAGACCTATGAATTTCTGAAATGTCTTGGTTTGCCAAATACGGAGGGGAACTCTGGTAATGTGATTACTCTGTGGCAGTAGGTTTGTGAGTCTCAAGACACACTTATGTTTGTGCATGTTTTCAAAATCTGTATTTGAATCTGCACGGAATTCAGCCTTTTGATACTCAACTTCAATAGTTCAAACTGGTTCTTTTTGTTCTCCCTTTTCAATACTCTCTTAATTTTTTAAAGAGAGCATCACTGAGGAGTGGGGCCTGATATACAGAGCCAGATATAGAGCTGTATTTTTTTTTCTTAAATCACACGATGCAATGGGCTCAAAGCCCACTGGAGTATGGGGCACAGCTGTATCTCATTCAAGTCTTTTTTTCCTAAACATCTACAAAGACTGGCTAGGAATTTGACAAATTTGTTTCCTGCAGATTCTTTTTTTAAATTATTTTTGAAAATTTTATAAATCTCCAAGAAGCCAAAGCAAGAACTGTACAACATATTAATTTCCTAATCTAGTTTATCAATTACCTTATTTACATTAAAAACAGTGGCAAGAATTGCTAAGCAAACATGCATCCACATATACCACTTACAGTCAGTAGCAATAATTCACTCTTAACCCTGCATACCATTCATCCCCTTCCCAAGCTAAAGAAAATAATAAGAAAAACAAGTCAGTCAGAGCCATGTAATGTTTAACTAAAGGACTTAAGTTCCCCAGTAAGAAGACATATACCTGAAGATTTTATTACACAGTTATGTATTTTCTTGATGGGATGCCTTCCCATGATACAAATGGAAAGCTATTAAATAATTACTCAGTCTCACTATTCAAGACATGACTACATGCATAGTGAGTATACATCACAAAAACATACCAGAGCACAGAATTTTCCATTTCTAACAAGATTTCACTTTTTTCATCCATAAGACACTTTAAACTAAAGTAGTTATTGAAATCTCACTTAACTACTTCATATTAATAAAACTAACTATAAATTGAAATCTGTGCTAAGCAATGGGAACTGATACTCCTGGTATGCATAAAGAACTGGTACTAAACACATTAGCATAAAAATGTATCTGCTTTTGGCTGTCCTTACGGGCATGCACTTAGCATTACTCTTCTCACAGCTTTATTAACTCTTACTGACTTCAGTAGCAGATGCTCAACATTTCCACAAGGAAGTCCACAGTACCTCAAACTAGAATGCCCCCAAATGAGAAGCATCCATTATGAACTACTTCTGCAAAGTCTGGTGACAGTGAGTTTCTCTGCATCACAGTCAGTGCCACAGACATAACTGAGCATTCCAGGGCAACAAAATTCATTTTATCTGAGCAGTACCCACTCCCTTTCACATTATGTAACCTCCAGGTTTGGTACCAAACCAGACAGAGGTCTGGGGAAGCCTTCTACTACCCACTGCAACTTACTTGGGAAGAAAAACAGGAATCTAATGGAAGAAGACTGGAGTACCTACACATATAATTAAGCAAAGTCTCTCAGATGGCAAGCAGTAGCATTTGCAGACATGTTCAACACATCTTCTGTTCTCCTGGGTTGGACCATGCATATAAATGTGAAGTAAATAAAAAAGTAAAGGAAATTTCCTTTGACACCAAAGCAACTCCACCTTCCATCCTAAGGTTCCTTCTACTTCAAGCCAGTTTCAGTTCTCCCTGCCAAGATAAGGAACGTTCTGGCAGAAAGGGAAAAGCTGATGAAAACAGAATTTTCTCTAATCCTGGCCAGAGAAACGACTCAACTGCTCTGGTTAAAATTTAAGAGTCAAGCACCTAGCATGGAAGATTCCTGGCACAGTGAAGCTAAATTATAAGCAGTTTAGAACACAGCCTCACAACAGAAAGCATGGAGTAACATAAATCCCTTTTTGTATGTAAGGGAAAAAATGCCACTGTTAAGTAAAAGAAACATATTTAAAAGCAGTAATTAGGACTTCCAGGTACCTATACTATACAAGTTAGCCTATCATAGACTTCTCAACAGTCCAAAGATTAAATAATAACAAAAACGTAAAAAATACTGCATTTATTGCAGCAGAAATGGGGCACACATGCCAGAAATCCCAAACATTTCTGGATGCGGAGAACTTCAGAAGCATGAGAGTACTTCATACGAACTAGTGAAGGACACAGAAGGATGGTTTTTCCCATGGTCCCTAAAGCTGTATCAACCCACATAATGCATCTACACTTCATCTATAAGCTGCATATATGTCTTTGCTTCAAGAAGAGCTGGGCTCCACAGGAGGTATGAAGTCAACACTTCTGAACTCTTGTGTTCTGTATCAAGCTTGCCTCATCTTCCTAAACCGAGTGGTGATACTTGCAGCTTGTAGAGATTGTGCACGTTACAGTGCCCATTGCTATCAGGGGTACAAGAGATAAAGAACTCGACATGGTAGAAGTCAGTGCCATCAGAAACTCAAAATAGGAGAAAGGGACACCCCATCCCAAAATGTACTCAAAATGCAGAATGCTTGGGGAACTACTTCATGATCCAGAAGACTATTCAGAGCCTAAGGACAAGATCTCAGTTGCTTAATTTCTGGGTATATAAAGTCTTCTAAGAGTAAGACTAAAACAACCAGCCAAGTCTCCCTTCAAAGTAAGGAAAGGGAATACGACTTCTGAAGGGCAATTTGTTTTGCTTATGTACAGATGAATACTTTTCTGAAGTTCTTTAATTATGAACTGAATGTAAAAGACAGTCCAGGATGACTAGCTATTGGTTTTGACACCTAACCTTTAGAAACTTCTGCCTTAGGACTGAGTACTCACCAAAGATAATTACATCCAGAAGAAGAGCACAAGCTATTGTCAGTGTTTGATTTACTTCATTACTATAGTATTCCAGATGCAGACTTGGCTCCTAGTGTCTGATGACTGTATGTACTTACACAAAAAACAAAGTGGCTACATTTATCTGAAGGATGTTTACACTTGGTCACAGGACAAGCCCATTTTTAAAATTCTGAATTGTTTGCTAAGTTCAAAGAGGACAAATAAGGTCAAAGACAAATTATTTTGACTATCACTCCTGAATACTGCTTAAATATCCTAAAACTCATTGAACCTTTTTATACAAAAAGTCCACAGGAGGGTTAATAAACCATCAAGCTTGTAATAAAAGCATGCAAACCCATGAAAACAGAAGGAAAAAGATTAAGAGGTTATATTGTCATATCATATATTTTAAGTTTTACCCTGTTATTGCTACTGATCCTTTAAAACAGCTATGTTTGGTGTGGTATTCCTTCTCACATTTTATAACATAACAGAAGTAAGTATAAAGACTATAAGCATTTTATTATCAGGCACACAGTAGGGAACATGGAGACCAACACTTCATCCCACTAATTGCTTTTGAAGTCTGCTTTTCTTGCTTCTTAAATAACACTTGCAAAAGAAGAAAAATGGGAACATTACTCAGTGGAAACAGTATCTCAACTGGTTCAAAAATCTGACAGTAGACTTGCAACTTTAAATCATTAGAACAAGTTGAACAAGAGTTTCTTTCCTAACAACATAAAAATGAAGACGTTATGACTCCATTAAACAGATAAAGTATCTGCTTAAGACAAACTGAATTAATTACCTCCAAGTTTCAGTTACATATCTTTACCATAAAAAGAAATCTTTGATTTGCTTATAAAGCACTTTTATTTATTTAGAAATGCTCATGAATGTTAAGGTTGACAATACTGTATTAACATCACAAAGGCTACTGTTTCCTGTTCTGTAATCTACACACTGAATGGACAATCTGGTCAAAATCTCTACGATTTACATTAAGAATATTACCTTGCGTGTAGGCAGCATCATCAGATCCCATACTCAATTTCCGTGCATCACTGATCCTATCCACATGTGCTAAAACAGGGTCAGCAAGATGCTGGATACCCTCTGGTTCAACATAGTGATCAGGAAGGTTTAGAAGGTTTGTAGGTTCAAAAGTTGGGGACACTACCCCTGGGGAAACTGCAGGGGGCTTATTTGGAGAAACTGTAATTTTAAAAGTATATTTTGTGTTAGGCTGCGTAACCACCACTCGAGGAGAGGTTGCAGTGGTGCTGTTGCCCACTGCTCGACTCTTGGGTGGATGGTGATGAATAAATGCAGGACCCATGCTTACTTGACCAGACATATTCCTAGCAGTAGTAGATACTCCAGGATTTGTTGATATGAAAAGCGTGGGCTGGTTCCGCACAAGCTGATCATCTCCTGTTGTGGCATTTGCTGAAATGTAGACCTTGGGCTGACCACGTGTAATCACTTCGTCAGTATTTGGAGGACTGGCCGATATGTAAACAGTGGGTTGACTTCTACTTAATGTCTGGCTGTTGAGGGAAGAGGGAGCAGTGGAGGTGCGAGGGCCAGTTGAACGCAACTTAGAAGTACTGTTTCTTTGTGGTGGTTCAAGTTTGATTTCAATTTGGTTTTTGCGAGGTCCTGTGGATATATTCTGAATATTGTATTGGCTGTGAGCAGAAGATTGAGAGCTACCAGATGAATGAATCATAGGTGCTTGTGGAGTAGTAGGAGAACTGATAGGCATATAGACATGAGAAGTCTGGTGGCCTTGCTGGTTTTGCTGGGTTGAGTGTTGCGATGAGGTATGTGGCGTAGTACTGGATGTAGGAATAGTAGTCCAGGGACTTGGCTGCGAAGGCTGGTAGACTTGCTGAGGGTGCATGGGATTAAACTGAGATGCCCAGCCTGGCTGCTGCTGTGTCTGTCGAGTGGTACCACTAGGAGCTGTGATGTAAGGCCTAATATAGATAGAATTTCCCTGTGGACTGTTAAGTACAGGAGGAGGTACACCATGTATGTGCAAAGACGTAGGGGTATTGCGACCAGGCTGAATGTTTGGGGCTAAAGTTACCATAATGGGGTTGAATCTGGGTGTTTGTTGAGACAAGTTAGATACTCCTTTGCTGCCTAGGTGAAATCCAAAATGCTGCCCTGGATTAGAAGTACTAACTGTGTTAGACATCCCAAAGACATTAAATCCTTGTGGAACCTGTGCAGGTGCTGTCTGTGGTTCCTGTTGAAACAGTTCATTGTTGGACTGGTTGGTTTGAAGGTGTCCATCACTAACACTGTGAGCTAGAGTTCTACTTCCATTCACTCTGCTTCCTTCTCTTCCATGGTGATAGACATTCTGTGACTGCAAATCCAAATTAAGAGATGTCATGTGATTTCGTAGTCCAGGAATCCCAGAATCATCTGAAAAACTTAGGTCTCCTTCACCATAGAGATATTTTGTGCTCTCCTGCGAGAGAACGGCACAACAGGCATCCAAATTGTTGTTATTCTATAAGAGACAAATGAAAGTTTGACATTACTGATAAAATACTGTCACAGTAATATATGCATACACCCCACCACAACTGAAAAATTAACAACGTAGCATCAGACAGAAAGCTTTAGGTGGCTGGCTAGCATAGCCGCTATGCATACACAAGGGGCCTGCATGTAAAGCTTACTATCCTGAGAACAGAGACTCTGCCAGAGGCACCAAGGGCAGAGGTCAGCATTGCTGCTGAAGCAATGACAGGGAGATCCTGGACCCTGACAAGCTAACCTTATACAGTATGATACACCTTGGACAAATACTTTTCCTATTCTTTCTCAATACTTTTCCTATTCTTTCTCAATTTCAGAATCATCTTCAGTAAAGACTACATTTCTGGCTTGAGGGGGATAATGACAGCAGAAATAGATTCACAGCACCTGCATATTACTGGCTAATAACTTAAAACTGAAAATAAGAACATATGTTTATTATACAGATTTTCTCAAACACTTCAATACCAGTTATGCATTACCTCCTGCTGAAAATGGAAAGTGAATCTTATGCAGAGAAGAAACAAGCCGACCCAAGGAGCTGCACATGACTTCAGAAGAAATGTAAAAATTCATTTTATACAAATACATCAGGATTGCTCTTTTTTAATAAAAAACTATTAATGGAAGACCCAGGGGACATTTGTATTTTCGTTTTAAACCACTGCTTGAACAGTTCTTAAATACTTATATTTGTACAAAGCTACTATATAAAACCTGTAACAGGATGACTTAGAACAGAAACCACAACCTAGCTAATTTGCTTTTTAAGAACATTTCAGAAGAAAATTGCTAATCTCTCTTCTTTTTCCACATGTTTAATAATATTGTATTCTGATCTCCCCAATTTAGTTTCCTACATAAGGACTTTTAGAAAAGAGTGAACATGCATCAAGGACATAATTTTTTAATACTGTGCTCTGTCTGTATCACTTCTCTTAGAGAAACTCCCTCCCCTTGCCCCTCAAGAAATAAAGGTCAGTACTTTCAGCCAGAAGAGCACCTGTTCAGGTCCAAATATTAACAAAACTAAATAGCTGTCAAATTCATCCAGCACACAGAACCAGTTACTAGAAAGAATGCATGTGATTAAGGAAAAGAACTGGATATACAAAGACGTAACATTATCGGTTAGTTAAAGAGTAACACAAGCAAGAAACTGGTCCATGCTACATGCTTTCTATGAAGTTACTTTTGTTAAACTAGCAGACAGTACTTCTCATCCTTTAACCAAGATGAAGGGTGACAGTGCTGTGCAGACATAGCAAGACCGTCTCTACAAATGTACAAGAAAAAAAAAGAAAAAAGAAAAAAAGAAAAAATGAAAACAGAAGTGGGAGAGGGATGACAAGGCTAAACTCCACCCAGAAAACCAAAACTATGCGTTCATACAGACCAGATGCAGTTCTGAATTCTTTGGGGGGAAAAAAAAAATCCCCCCCAAGCCCCAGCCACAACCTTTTAAAATAACGAGATTCCCTAAAGGCTATCTAACAAGACAACTGTATATAAGGATTGCAGCAAAAATGTCTTCATAAACATGAAAATGGGTCAAATTGATGATATGCACATTGGCTCCAGTTTGGAATAAGCACCAGAGCATAAGGTAATCAAAGGAAGTTAGTGAAGAAAGGAAACACAGACAAAACAGTGGGTAAGAAAAGATAAGAACAATAGCCTTGTATTTGTTGCAAAGGAGAAAGGGGAGTCAAAAAAGAGAAAAAGATAGGATGCCACAGAAAAACAAACTGGAAAGATCTCCAAGGCAGATTCTGCATGAACTTAAGTGAATTAAAATTATTAACAGAAAGGCCAAAAATACCAAACCAAAAAGGAACAGGCCAAGCTTGCAAGGCCCTTACATTCAGCTTGAATGCATTTCTTTGGACAATTTTTTTTTTCTTTTTTTAAGACTGCATCCAATCAATTCCAAAATTTCAGTGGCGTCAATGAGAAAATTGGAGAACTCAAAGGGGAAACGGGGGCACATGGAACCCCTGGCATCTTCTGGCTGGCAGAGGCAGAGTTTCAACCGCTTCTAGCTCTTTATAGATCAGAGAACCGGTTGATGGCAGAACTGAGCATATTCCAGCAAAACAATACCCCTCATCTTATCTCTGCCCATGTCCCAATTGAGTTTAAAATGTTGGCACCCTGAAAGAGAAAGAAAAAAAAAGAAAGAATAAGAATGTTGGAGGGAAATGAGGAAGCAAGGAAAGGACGTAGACTTGAGGAGCACATAACTACAGAATGCTCCAGACACAAAAAGAACAGAATGAGGAACAATGTCCACAGACTGTAGGCACTGCAGTGACACCTTCAAATGAGGACAATGGGAGAGCTGGATTGCAGAAGACTTGCTGGGAAGAACAGAGGGATACAAAACCTTTTAGGGACATTCAGTGCTGTCAGCCCAAGACTTTCTACTCCCTAGATTAAGCAGGTTTAAGTTTCATACTATTAGATCTTCAGTGGTTCTCTGTTTTTAGTATTATATATATTGCTTAGTTTTTTCAACACTGGCCTATTTACCTTGAGATATTTGCAAACTCACTTTATCCTTAGTTTTGCATTATAAGCATACAATGCTATAAATGTTTGTTTAAAAATAAGCTGTGTTTGCCTAAAAAGAATGCAAGGAGGAGGACTGAAGCATCTGTATAGTTTTTCATTCACAAGTCACAGTGAAACTTTGCTTGTTATAAAAGCTTCATCAATAATATTATAAACTGAAAGAGTTTAAGCAGTTAGGCAGATTCTTTCCTGGGATACCTTGTAATTCCTAGTTTAAAAATAACCTCACCCTGACATATGATGCTTGCACTTCAGGTATTTTGAGGGCAAGGCAAACACAGCATTTCTTACACCCAATAATGTCCTCAGATACTTGCCCTTGACCTCCACAGTTACTGCCTTTACTGGAAATTCCTTTCACTATGATTAACTACAAGGCAGCAGAACTCAGGATTCAGGTAACTGTTGGCAGCAGTATTGCAAGCACGTGCACAGGTACTCTCAAATTCTGCTTTTCAATCTTTCCTGCCAGTCCATGTACAAAATTTGTTGGTTTAAAGAAGACATGTTAGGCAGCTTTTATTACAACAAGAACCCCCCAAAAAAGCTAAACAAAACCCCCTCTTAAACCAAAAACCCTTACTATCTCAGAGCAGGAAAGCTAGAGGCTGAGACAGAGAGACCAGAGCTCACAAAATTTCCACGAACCACCACGATGACAGGATTTTGTTGGTGAGTCTGAGCTCTTGGTTAACTAACAAAAGTTGGCAACTTTCTAATGGAACAAATTAGTGTAACAATACTGCACGCATGGAACATTAGTTAGTCTACACATTTTTAAAGATTCTTAAAAAAGCCGACCTAAACCACTTACTCAAAATCTAAATCCTCCTCCTGTAAGTGCTAGAGTATGGGATCTACAATACCTTTTCTTCATAGTTACAAGGCTCTTAATTAAAAAAAAATAATCCACTGTACTCATTGTTATGAAGACTGCTGAGTCTACTCATGACAAGCATTAGCTTTTGATTTACTGAGAATTACATTCAAAAAGTGATTACTGACGGATTCATCCTGTCATTGACCTTGCTCAACAAGCAGTTCTCGTGTTTTAAGAACAAAACTGTACTTCTAGGATAAAGTCTTAAGAGTGCTAATATAAAAATAGCGGTGTACAATCCTGAGAACAAATAGGGGCAGTTTATAGTCTGGTTCAGTTTCCTCTTCAGCTAAATAATTAGAAAGAATGGGTTGGGAAAGCTTCAAATCTCATGAGTCCCAAGTAGAATTTTGCCTTCTTCCAAATAAAAAACAATTCTCTTGAAGAACTGCACTTTTCACAGCTTCATACTCTAGTAAGAATGGAGAGTCATGAAAATACGAATGCTAAATTGGCAGTCACACTTCTGTTCCCAACAGTACAAACACTGTATTTGCACGTGCGTCAGTACATATACATTTGTGAGTACGCATAGAGGCATTTAATAAAAATAAATATAAATACCAAGACAAACAATTATGATATAAAGAACGTTGAATCATAAGCAAAGATGTCCCAGCTATAGTCCATACACAAATAGCTCCTGGGAATCCAGGACCCATCATTTTTCCAATCAAGTGTTGTATATGGATTATCAGTATAAATATTCGGATAATTCTCTTATTAACTGGAGTACTCAAAAACTGAGTATCTTAGATAATGAAAAACTTCAATCAATATGGATGCTTTGAATCACTGAAAAATGCAAAGCAAACATGTTTAAGCAACATAACTAAGTCAGTCTAACAACATTTGTTAACTCCAGGCATTCAGGTGTCCCTACAGGGCTTTGGATGAGCATATTAATTTATCTACTGACATAGCTACCATGATATTGTAGAGCAGAAGTTGATATGAAACATGGGCATTTATTCTGATAGTGGCAGCATTAAAAACAGATAGCTGTACATAAAAGCGGAGAATATGCGGTCTGTGGCTCTAGCACTCACTGCAGCACCCCGACCAAAACGTTTTACTACTTTCAAGCCCAACAGAATTCCACTACCTAGCCCACTACCTAGCCACACAGACTCCAAAGCTACAGCAAAAAAAAAAAAAAGCCCATCTGACAGCCAAAGCCCTGAGAAGCACTGGGCAGAAGCACACCAGTGCATCACATCGACTCAGGTCTAATGCAGTGAATGTTAACCCACAATCATCTAGTCCTGCCTGACTCATAATTTGAGTGTGCCCACATTACACTTCCTGCTGCAGAAAATAGGGAGCAGGCCAAGGGAACTGGGAGCTGAAAGCAATCTGCATGCAGGCAAGGGCCCACTAATTCCCCCAAAGTTTGATGGGGACTAAATAGAAAAGTTGCTTCTGGACCTGCCCCAACCCTCAAATAAAAACAAAAATAAAATTCAAAAATGCTGCATTTTGTAGCACTGCCTTAAATTGTCCCTGTTGGACTCAAGTTGGCTTTGCATCCCTCCTTTTGCCACAGTTAGTTCTGGCCCTTGAGATATCCAAAAGGCACGAGCATACTGATTGATGAGACCGTAGTCTCCATGCACACACTGATTACTGATTTACAGGCTGGTTTACTTATGGCCACCCCTGATGAGACCTCTGATGAGACATGGAAAAAGAGAGGCCAATTTAACACTTTGCTTGCTGTGCAACATAAAGGAATTGTCTGTGTATATTTGTCTTATTTAGAAAGAAAAATACAAGAAAAACATCTGCTTTCAAAGGAGGCACCCATACACAATGCTTAAAATAAGCAACACTGCTTAATTGCCCAGTCATTAACAGAACACTGACCTGTAACATGCATCTGGATACAACACCTTCAGGTACCTCAGGAAACTTCTGTCGCAGGTCATGTAAAACCTGAATATCAATTTGCTGGCTTCCTTGGGCCATTCGTATATTGCCTGGTCAGGATTGTTTTTCAACAGGCAGTTTTAGGCCTTAGTAAAGGGAGTACTCATCTCTTCTGTCCCAGCATTTTCTGGAAGAGAAAGGAAAGCCTTGAGACACTGAAAGCAGGCACTTTTGATGTAACAAAAAAACACCCTAAAAAAAAAAAAAAAAACAAAACAAAACAACAACAAAACCCAAAACAAAACAATGTGTTTATCAATAACTGTACTGCGATACTTCCCTAATTAAAATTCAAATCTGACAAGATCACAGCACATCCACAGAGAGAGGATTCTATTAGCAAGAAGAAAACTTAATTCAGTAGTAAATGCCATTTTCCACTCCTCCTCTGCTGAACAGTCCATAAGATTTCCTGCTAAATAGTCAACCCTCTCTCAATCTAAGACCTCTTATTTTTGTGTCCAATTTCTCTAACCTACATTAAAGTTATCCATATTACAATATACTCTATCATTATCCAAACAGTAAATTCTATAATCTCCATCTCAAGCTCCCTGTACAAAACTGAAAACTTTCATTTACTCTTTATGTAAATTACATCAGATTGGCAAAAAAGCACTTTCAAAGCTGTCACAGCAAAAACTCCAGGAAAACAGATTAATGCATGTAGTCTTTTCACAAAGAACAGAGAATAGATTAAAAAACAGTATTTAAAACCATGAGAATGTTCTACATTGAAACCCCTTCATTTCAATAAAGTATTTTGTATTCTCTCATTTTTCAATGTCTGTTGTCTTGATAAAACACAATGAGCACCACAATTTCCATTTACTCTGAAATAGCAGAATATGATAACAATTAACTGAAAATTCAAAGAACTGCTACAGACAAAGTTTTCTGCATCTTTACGAGGCATAAAATTACTTATGGGGCCTCATTCAATGCTTGTGAAGTTCAATTATGTGTTGGTAGCATGCAAAACTTGGGAGACTGCTTATTTTTATTTTAATACTGCCCTTTCTAATTTCAGTGGCTTAGCACCAAGAAGATGCACTCAGAAAGTTAGTGCAGGAAGAGTTAGAATCAGTATCTACTTTATCGTTTTACTGAAGTTACTAAGAAATTTTTATACATGTGCATCAAGTGTGGCAACAAGATGGAATGTGATTACATTTACTGCATTATGGGTAAAAATAGGCTCTGATTTCACTATCTTTATTCATAGAAAAATATACTCCAACACATTCACAGAAAGAAAAAAGGTGTTCTTTTTCTATCCATTTCAATGACAGTAGGCAACTAATAAAGCTTCACTGACCCTACAACACAAACAATGCACTTGTACAGCATGAATATGACTGTTTCTCTCCAATCATCACTTAAAAGAAAAACCTACTGCAGAGCTCAAAAATAACAAAATATTAAAAGAAAAAAGGAAGTTTGAAGCAGGCGGCCATGAGGCCTCATAAGGCCTAGTAAGACAGATTAAAATCCATCCCCCCCGAATCTTGATTTTGCAAAGAACCTACGAAAAGGACTCAGTATCCATCTCTAGAGGAAAGCTTAAAGGAACTCAAAGTTACTTTGACAGATGCATGCCAAAGGAACAGACAGGTAGTGCTGTTGTCAGCCACACAAATTAGGATCCAGCAGAAGGACATTCAGAATATTGTTAGGAAGTTATATATAGCAGTGGCAAACAAAAGGCACAAATGAAAGACTGAATAGTCAAGTCTGCCAGTGAACAGACTGTAGAAAAAAAGGGTGCCAACACAAGGTAAGGGAAAGTTCTGGCAGCAACATTTTGGCTTCATTCAGACACTCAGGAGTAAACATAAAGGCAATACAGCATTTCAGAAGAGAAAAATCTATTCAAGAAATTAATTATCAGAAGGAAAATCCAGCAAGAGTGACTCAGAGAAAAAATTCTTCCTAAAACCATTAATATCACAATTTAATTAAAAAGGAAAACTTTTAAATATTGTGCAGTACCATATAAAGTTAATCTTGTAGTAATGTCCATTTACCAATCCTTTTACATACTGCTTCTAGCTTTTTCAAAATAATCCCTTCAGTGTGACTTTATAATGTTGAAGGGAGACAGGCACAGAGATCCTAGTGCTCATTTACGCCAGAAATACTAAGTAACCAGAAGAATTAATTAGCTGTGTTCTTTTAAAGACAACTGGCACAATCCCCAGACAACTTAAAAGGGCTGGAAATCAGAACATGATGGGAGCTCCTGATAAAGCTTTATTCTGTGAAAACTATTGAAACCAATGTAAACAATGTGTCATCTCTCAACGGCTCCTCAGATCCATGAGACACAAAATAAACTGCCTCTTTTGTTTATTAAAAAAATTCAAAGATGATTTAATGTGAAATACGATTCACATGGGAAATACTAGGCCATTATAGGGCTGGACAAATGACTAGCTAATAAATAAATAAATTTCAAAGTCTCCTTTCTTCTGACGGAGCATGCATACAATGTATCAGAGACAATTCCTCAATATAAACCTTAATATCACATTGATTTTTCACAAAACACTTATAAAGCAAGTGGTCTTCAGAGTAAATTCTGCAAAACCAGATTCTATGAAATAATTATACCTGACAAAATCTAAAAAAAGAAGCTGACAGACTAGTGTGCTATCCACGCTTCTTGTTCACTACTAATTTTTCCTTATCACAACTTCACATACAGTCCATAATGTAAAAAGTATCAAAGGTAATCGTGTTACTATTAACATAATTGCAGTTCAAGTTATAATGCGCTCATAGGGACTGAAGTCCCATTTATGGTCAGCTATCATTCCAGAAGTGAGTTCAGGAGAGCAGCTTCCGGAAATATGCAGAACCGCCACAATCACCAGCATGGCCTTCATGTTCCCAAAGCCAAATCAATGCAACCTTTCTAGGTCCCTTTTTACTTCAGCTATATCTAGTACATAAATTGCTTGTGCTTTTCAGTGGTTTTAATCTGATCTGTGTATTATTCACATGGCTAAAATGCTGTAAATGTTAAATGCATCTAAAAGCTTATTTTAAAAACTTGGCTGTAAGTATTTCTTAAGAGAGTGAATGCAGAAAGGACATTTCCTTGCAGCATTAATGGTGCAGATTATAGACATTGTGCATAAAAGGACTGCTGTAATGACAGCAAATCAGATGCAAAGCCCCGCAGTCTGCTAAACTGTCTGTTGAGATCAGCAGCCAAGGGAGTTCTTGCATTTCTCTTGATGAACCCAAGAGGTGTAAAAAGACAGCAGAAACACACAAGCAATTATAAAGATGACTGAAAAAAAAAAAAAAACCCCAACAAAAAAATCCAAACCACTCAACCCCTCTACACTTACCTCAGATTTCTTCAGCAGGACTAAGCAGCTACCCCATTCTTTCACACTATGCATCTATCCATGGGATAAATGAAAACAGGAAAATTGTATTCTCCTCTCCTAGCTCCATGCTTTCTCGAGCAGTACTTTCCCCCATATATTTAGTTACTTTTTTTCTACTATCTTATCCAACTACTAAGCCAACAAACGTTAAAAAACTTCTATGGGCCCTTTATTCAGCGGGACCTCAATTCTGGTATTTCCCTCCAATAATTCAACTAAAGGCCAACCTTAGGTCACTTTTCACGGCGGATTTCTTTACACTGAGTAGCTTGAACAATAAAGTATGGCTGATACTAATATTGCTAGCATTTCTTTCAGCTTTCTTTCAAAAATGTAATTTCCTTTCCAGTCTACATGACTGGTACTGACATTATAAGCTTAGGAATCTCTATCCACAAAACATCCCTTCTAACTGGAATCTCTACTCCTCTGACCGTAACAAGCATTGAAAGCTTACTTAGTTCTTATGATTTAACATTCTCCTTAGAATTAGTATATTTTTGTATCCCTATTGCTTAAGAAAAAAAAAAAAAACCAACAAAAAACCCCCCACAAAACCACCAACCAAAAAAAACAGATGATAAGTACCTTATTCTTCTCTTGCAACCTACCTCTCCAACTTCTTACTTATCAATTTTCACGCCTACTACTCCTTCCTTTCATTTCTCACTTCTAACTTCATATTCTTGACACATGAGTCTAGAAACTTCCACTGTAAGTGACTACCAAATGGAGGGGAAAAAAAGAAAATCAAGAGACACCACTGCATGTAAGGCCAACTTTCCTTAAAGAAAAGGGTTCCCGGCTCCATGAAGGACTGTACAGTTTCAACGATGTCACTGAGAACTTATAGGCAGAAAAAAATTAAAAAACAAGAACAACAAAATCAAAATTGAATGACTCTCTGAGAAACTACAAGGCAAAAAACATTTAGAAATTAAACAGCAAGAAACAATTAAATCATCTTCTCCCCTAACCCTATCAGACTTTTACTGAAAGCTTACAAGGAGTCAAATTTCAGGCAGCCTGAACACAGACATGTTTTCTTAAAATTAAAGTTTACAGCAATTTTGTAAGGGAAAAAATAGAGAAACAAGAACATTCTACCACATACTCCCATATTCTTTCTGCAAAAGAGATTAAGAAGTGAAATGACAGAATATAAAAGCCTACACTAACATCACTAATGCTTTAAATGCATATTTTAGAAAAAAGTGTGAGAACTGGATGATGGAAACTGGTTTATTAAATAGTCCTAGCAACATTTAATTGTTTTAATATATTACTCAGCTTTTCCAGGGCTAATTTGAACCATTTCAACAGTTCACCAGTTTCTCTGCTTAAAGAAGAGTATTACCAAAACTGCAATTCACTCACTACCATCCATCTCCTAAATAAATGAAAAATTAATAAATTTAGCTTACCATAGTTAAGTTTCTGATCTCATCCTCAACCTACTAAACAGTGACACTTCCATTTACCTACTTGCCAGATCTCTACTCTGCACAGTTCTGAATCCAAAGAACATGAAGGAGGATATAAACCAAATTTCTCTGCATGACCTTAAAACTGAAAAAAATCCGAATTGCAAATAAGCATGACTCAGTGCTCCCTAAACACATCATTGAATTGACTTAAACCACAAGATGGCTATCAAATAATTATTGATGACCAAGGTCAGAAAAATGGTAAACTCTGCAGCAGTTCAAGAAAATAAAATAAATTTTTCATGGGAACAGATTAAGTGGCCATACCCGGAAGCAAGTCCTACCTTGAAGCACGATTTGATATTTTTTTCTTCCTCTAAATTCATTACAAAGAGTAATTTCCAGAAATATACTTTAACACATTTCATAATGTCTTTTAAACTCCTGGCCTGAATAACAATGTATTATAATGGGTCCCGCAGCAAAAGTGTGCACATATAAAACATTTAAAGAGGTTTAATCTGTCAGGTATTTCCCTGGAAAATGAGTAGTCATACAATTTCTTTTTCAAGGAAAATTAGTTAGTTGGGGTTGTACTCCTTTCACACCAAGAAAATAAAAAAAAAATAGGATTTTGTTTGACTGTGAATTATTTTAATTCTTGCTAGGTCAGTCATACTAATGTACATATTAAAGGATTCAATTAATGGGTTTTACTTAAGTTTGATTTGGATTTTTTCCTTCCTTTACAAAATCTATTAAAAACAAGCCCATTTTCCTTTACTGAAGGTCATTCTGTGGATTCTACCAGAGCACAGATGACCTTTCCATAGGTCAGCAATATGGTGACAAACCTCCTATACGAGGTCCTTAAAACTGAGGTTTTTTCAATCACTATAAAGAATTCCTCAGGAATATGGTTTCATTAGAGAAAAACCTGTCAGAACAGTTATCAAGCTTGCCTCAAGCTACTGTTAAGAGTTGACAGTTTGAAACTTGATGTGTATTTTTCCCACAGTATGTTAACAACAGAAACATGGATCTGAAAGATTTGAAATTTGTGGCGAGGGGAGGAAAGGGCTTTAATTAATTTTTACTGGAAATGAAGTAGAGGTGAGGAAAAAAAAGTACCTCTAAGACACCTGAGAGAAGGTGTTTTCAATTCTTTCTACTCTTCTCCAGGGCATACCCAACTGTTTAAGGGCACTATTTCTTATGTGCTCTTCTGTCCACATGGTTCCCACAAACCCACTAAAATGACTACATCACAAGACAGCCTTCTGGTGAAGAGAACATGCTAATTCTCCTCTCCATTGCTGCCAAACTAAATTAGTCTCATCAAGCTGAAATTAAAAGGGCATCTGGAGAAAATCCTAGGCATATTTTCTTCACTTTTATTCTCTAATAAATACAGTTAAAGTACAAGCAATTGCTATCAAATAACCAGTGCTTTAGGTACTCATATGAATCCGAAAATATGAGCTCTACCCATTAAGTTACACTTAAAACATGCGAAGATGAAAATCAAGACTTATGAATTCCACGTGCATCTTAAATACAGTATTCAATGAAACTTGGAAGCCTCAGAATTTTATAAATCTATTTACACAAAGCATTTTCTTCACCTTGGAAGCAACTGTACATTTCATATGTGTGTTGCAGCACCTGTTTCATGGCAACTGAAGAATGTCATATGGAAATGACGCACACAAAGCAAAAATTGCATTAATAACCCAGTCCGGGATTTTTGTTAATTATATTAATAAACTCCACAGTGACTAAATTCTGCCTATATTAAGACTCCAGTCTTAACATTCTTCATGTCAGTTTTACCCAACTAATCAACTATCTCTAAGTAGATTTATCCTCTACTTTTCTATGCATCTACATTTTTGCTTCCATTTGTCAGCTTCCCAATGGATGAAAATTACATAATTAACTCTTGGGAAGGTCAAGTAGTATGAATTAACCTTCACATGCCCCATTTTGACTGTATTAGGTTTCTTCCACAGATTAACAATATTAGAAAGTTGTGAAGTATATTTCACCGTTTTCCCCCCCCCTTCTCCACCCTCAAATTTCTACTATAGCTGTAGCATAAAGCTTTTATAAAGATAATCCTCTATGAACTCCCTATAGTCTACTGTCAAATGCAGATATTTGCTCTTTTGAAGAGTATGCATTATTTCCAATGCAACAGTCCTGAGAGTTGGAGAAAAAAAAAAAAGACAAAAAATTTCAATCAGAGAAAGAGGCAGGAAAACCACACCTATATGATCAGCCTTTATTAAAAAGAATCTTGAAAAAAATCTAAAACAATGGCAATGACAGTTTACACTGAAGCAAAATTACACTTTTTTCTTCAACTCACTTGACTCTATTTTCTTTAAAATCTGCTTTTTATTGATGACTGACAAAAAGATACAAAGCTTTCCTAAAATGAAGTAGTGATTTTAAGCAACAAACTCTGATCACAATATGCACTGATGCAACAACATAAACACTCTACTAAGTCAGAAAAAGCATCATTTTAACTCAGTGTTGTTTGCAACAGGGGCAACAAAAAGAGGCATCAGGAAGAACATATAAGCCTGAGGTTTTCTTTGTAGCATATTCCTCTCATTCACTCCACATATACAACTCTGTAATTGAGGAAACTAGAGAGCAATCCTCTGTCTGTTCTCTTTACCTGTTGACAATGTATTCATCAAATTCCAATTCTTAACCTGCTGAAATTAGCTGCTCCTCCAATACCCTGCAGCAAAGAGTTCCAGAAGTTTACTACTCTATGCAAATAATAATCAGCATCATCCCCAAATCTTTCTCAGACTTTTTTGAACTTCTTCTTGTGTAAGTGGTGAGTACTACACAGTTCTAAGGTTGCAGGATTTGGTGAGTAACAGTTCTGTATTCATTAGCTGCATGAATCTGCAAACATGACTCATAAATCTTCCTACAACCTTCACCTCTCCACACTGCTAAGGCCATCTTCTAAATGCTTAATTGAAAGGCAAGAGTTGCTGTCTGGAATAAAACAAATTAAATCTTCTCACTACCTTCTGTAAGACCAATATATGGTCCCTGAAACATGGGGACTGTCCTCAGTACTCAAGTGGAGGGCTCAGCAGGGCTTTACATAGGAACAAGAGAACACTACTGAAAACCCAGTATCTCTGCTGGCTTCTCCACCTGCTGCTGAACACTGCACCAAGAGTTTTATGTACCTGGCACAAATCCAGGATCTCTCTTCTGAATGTAATGAGTTATGAATATAGTTCCTGTAAGCATGACCAGGCCTATTACACACAAGACTGAATACAGGAATTCCAGTAACCTATTCCTACCCCTCTCTCTCACCTATGCTTTTCCTTCTCCTTATCTAGTTCTGTAACCATAAACTGTGAAAGTTTTAAACATTTTCCAATGTTTTACTACTGCCTAGTTTGTTGAGTAAGAGTTAGCCTGGTAACAAGAAAGAAGAGTTAGAGACATAGATCAAAGTCAGAAAAGTGTTAAGCTTGTGATACAAAGCCTGTTGTACATTCTGGCTGTGACCACAGTAAGCAGTAGCATAACAAGCACCTGAAAGTGTAACTTTGTTTATTGCTATCCCCCTGTTTTCACAACTTTTAATCACTACACACAGAAAACTATTAAGTCTCTGAGCTAGCTCGAGAACAGTTTGCAAAGTTTCAGTTTTTACATCTGACTAATCCAAATCAGATCAAAGTTTTCCTTGAAAAAGTTGCCCACAAAAGGCTGTAGATGTTCAGGGAACTTGCCAGTAACCTACTGCCAACTGCAGCAATAAAAGGGATGTGATTGACAAGTTCATTCAATAGCCTCAGGAACCTCCACACAATAGCTGACTCTGGGCCAAAGGGGACTACCCCATAGCCTAAGTATACAGAAGTCCATCTCAAAACCTCTTGGCTCCAAACACCCTTTTCAATGGTATGAGACCACATTCCAATTAGACCTGGATCTGCAGAGCTTGCAGACTTCTGGCTCCACTGCTGAAAACCACAGTCGAGCATGACAGGTTGCTTTGGAGCTGTCAATCTGAACTCTAGAGTCACCAGTCCCACTGTGGCTACACTGAATCCAGGTTAAGATTTAGTTCACATTTACTAGGCTCATATTTAATTTAAAAAAACTTCAGCTAAATGAAACATATCTGATGAAATAAGAATCATGACTTCTATCAATTTAGATATTTAGCACTAGCTTTTCCCAGTTTAAAACCAAAACAAGACAGCACCCACACCAGATATGAAACCTTTCAGTAAGAGACTGACACACATGACTACTATCTGAAAGGCCACCATGGGACATCACCGTATAGGAGACAGCACATAGGAGGGGCATGCTGCTTTTCGTTCTTAGAAGATCACAGGACCACAAATATCTCAGGATTTTGCAATGTAAAGCTCTATTCAAAATGATATATAAACAATTTCTTTTTAGAAGACAGGAATATGACTTAGAGAAATACATTTATATGGAAATAGTTTGAAATTGGATTTAACCAAGCACAAAGAGAATCAAATCCACATTGAACTACTGAATTAAAGAACAACTACTAGGTTTCATACTGAGGAGCCAACTGATTCTGTGACACAAGACGTTTCCAATTTACCACTTAGGCATTGCAGAGATCAACATCTATTACAACATAGTTACAAAGTATCTCACAAATCAAAGTTATGCTTAGCTTGCCTTTAACTCCGCATACCTTAGCTTTCATTCTATGGAGAACAGCATTAAGTGTCATCAATTCAGAACTGAGAGTACTGTAAACACTACACCCTTCTCAGTGACTCGGAAGATGATGTCAGACACTTCAAACCCACCTGGTTTGAAACAGAAATAACTCACATTTATCCATGGAAAAAAAAAAAATTAATTTCATTACTATATTGCCAATTCAAAGATAAAAGAACACTAAAGACTGAAGACACACTAAGTTACCTGCATGATATATAATGATTTTGCTCTCACTTAGACTAACCTACAGTTGTTGAATGTAAAATTATCTTGTTGTCACATTTCCATGACAGTGGAAAGTCTGAGAGTGAACTTTGTGCCCTTTTAATATGTTCCAACTGACAGAATTACCACATTTCTTTAATATTCATACAAGAAAAAACAAAACAAGCCTTGTTGTGCCATGTCATAGTGGCTTGCCCGGTAGTTCAAGTTCTGATATGTATTTCAGGTTATTCAGTTCACAGCATGAAGCTCCAGAAAGCCTCTGTATGCACATAAATAGCTCAACTTCAGATGTTCAATACAGAAGCCAACAAGAGCATTACAAATCTCAGCGCTTCCATTATGTAACCCAATCTTACAGTGGTTTTGCTTGTGACTAGATTGGTATTTGAAGACTTATTTCTGTGTTTCATACTGACACTAAAGCAAGTACCCCTAAAAAATGCTAAGAAGTTCCATTATCCTACAAGTGTAAGCCAGAAATGAAGCTAAGTAGAGATTAAGGCACATGATGGAATTTTAGAGAAAACATTCCAGAATCAAAGTATCTCAATAATTGCCCAAAGCTACACACAAATTCTGAAGATGGGATAATGGTTTTAAACTGGAAGAGCATATATTTAGACCGGATATAAGGGAGAAATTATCTGTGATGAGGGTGATGAGACATTGCAACAGGTTGCTCAGAGAAGTTGTGGGTGCCCCTTCATTGTCAGTAATCAGATTAGATGGAGCTTTGAGCAAAGTGATCCTATGAAAGGTGTTTATGATCTTAACAGGCCTCTACAGACCTAAAACATTCTCTATCAGTGGTGTCAAAACTAACTCTCTCAATGCACTGGATTTTGATGCAGCTAAGCAATGTCTGCAGAATTTTTTCATAAAATATCATAATGCTGCTCAAGTCAGGTTGTATGCACACTATTAAGAAAAACATATTCAAAAATCCCCATAATAACAAGGTACGCCAATTGTTTTCTTATTCACATTATAAGCTGTGTCCTCTTTTCTAGTATTTGCATTATATTTTTTCTTAGAGGAAAGAAATGGCTTGCTTATAATATTGGCCTAAAATGTGATAGGACACCTAGTGCATCAAACTTGAGATTTTTTCTGAAACTAAAAAGCTAATCCCAAATAATTAAAAAATTATGATCAATCTTTCTTGCTTTGACTGAAAACATCAGTTAAAGAGAAAAAAATCTTAAGACATTTGCATCTCTCTCCCTTTTTCAGGCACGCATAATGCACAGACTACTTCTTGGTTTTACAAGGAAGTTTTCCTACTTATTTCCCTGATTCCATTGGCCCAGTATCCATTTCTTTACTTTCTAACTTAAATTTCTATGTTCTTAGATGTGCAAGCCCAGTTGAGACAATGACTCACTTTGGCATAACCTGGTCACTGCAACATGGCCCAGCAAGGCAGCTGTGTCCACTATCAGAAAACAAAGATACAGGAAGCAAGATCTCCAAGTCCTACTCTAAAAAACCCCTGGTTCTCAGATGTTTACATAAAAAGAAGCAAAGCACATATTTCAAGTTCAGGACTAGCTGCACCTTTGACACTCTCTCCAGTTCTTTGAAATACAAATCAAAACATATATGTTTCTATCTGGAAGATGCCCACATTTGGCAAGTATGGTATTTTTATTTTTTTTTCCCTCCTGTTCTCTTTACATCTCTTGAATCTGATTAAACCAGGTAAGTAGGTAACTTCAGCTGTGATTTACACAAGCAGATGAAACAAGTTCAAAAGGTATTAATATAGACCCAAATGAGTTACTAGCAGGAGTGGCAAGAGGTTGCTGAAAGGCTGACAGTTCAATTCTCCTGCTGAGGGAAGTATAAGGTTAACTATAACAGTCTAAAGGAATATGAAGGATGTAATGCTAACTCTTGCCATAAGTAGAAACTAGAGAAAAAATTCCAGGTCTGGAAATCTGATTTGGAGGAAACTACCATCTCTGCTCTAAGACTTAAATGAATCTTGTTTTCTTTGTAATGTTACCAGAATAGAGACAATGAGCCAAGAGATTTCCCTGTCCTTCATTTATTCTATTGGTCTAAGGGTTATTAGTACTGCAACAAGGGCAACACTAATGTTAATGTTTTGAATGCAGTTTTGTCATGGCACAGTGCCAAAACCTCCTCAGGCTGTGGAGGGAAACATATTTTATAAAGTTTCTAACTTGGCCAATGAGCTACAATAACATTTCACATGGCAAGAAGAGAGACTTGAGGAATTCTCATTACAAAATTTTGAAACTGAGCTTCTGACAATAAGCATATTAGAATAACAACAATAAAAGAAGTATTTAAAATTCTCATTTCCTGCTATAATAAGGCTACTGTGAACAGTAATATTACTATGAATAATGCTGCTGGGTCTTTGCCCTCGTAGCCATTAGCCATGTTCATACTGTTCACCATACTCTACAAGCTAAGTCAGACCAAAGCAATAACTGAATAAAAGGCCTCAAAAAAGCATGAATGTACCAAAGAAAAATTAACAGTTGTGATACTCTGAATTACTTATAACTTTAATGCCAGTTCAGTCATATCATGACAGCTTTAAATACACAAAATAACATTACTTCTAAAAAAACCCCCCAAAAACCAAACCAAACAAAAAAACCCACAAAAATAAAAAACCCCCAAACAAAAAACCAACAAAACAACAACAAAACCCAACAAAAACCCCAAAACCAACAAAAAAAACACAAATAAAAAACCCTACAACAACAAAACAAACAAACAAACAAACTCAAACAAACAAAAAACCCAAAACACAAAAACAACCCAGAAAGCATTGGGAAGTTAAGAAGAGTAAAAAAATTAGTATCATCACAGTTTCACAGTTAAGCCATATGATGTGCATTTGCACACACATCTCTCAAGTCCTGCCTCACGTCATACAGTAAGTAACTCCACAGTAACACCAGAAGAAAGTGCACTCTAATTTTCACTTGGAATGTCACCTAAGAGACAATTTCTCTCTTCTTATTATACTACAGCTCATTCATCATCTTTCTTTTGTATTGCAATAGGCAAAACACTACCCTTCTGAACTGTATCATCTTCCAAACACTCCTATCAATGCAGTCTCTTTGCTGATCTCATTTTAAAACATAGCAGCAATTCTAACTCGTGAAACAACAAGAATTTTTCCAGGTCACAGGGTCAAAATATCTACTTCCTCATATGCTAAGCAGGCACTTAAAGTAGACTACTAACATTTGGCAAAAATACATATCCAGGGCTGTCAGCACCTGTATATGATGTGCACAAAAAAAACCCATTCAGCTTGCCGAAGCCACAGCAAGCATTTCACTATGATTCACAGACTACTTTGAGAACGCCTGGTTTATACAAAACACTGTCCAAAAGAAAAGTGAAAAACTCCTGAGCAGTACAATGGCTTTAGAGGGATTATCTGCTTAGAGAAAGGCAAAAAGACACTAAGGATAGCTTGAGCAATAGTATTTTGAACAAGTCTGTAAACTATTACAAGCTTCAAAGCATATGATTTAAGAGCAAAACAACTTCACCGCCTATCATCTTCAGTGTTCTCTCCCGTACAGTATAACAGTTACCTGAATGACAAAAATGTACATTATATGCCACACACAAGTGTAGTCTGAGGCTTGACAGTGGAATTTGTGATCCCATTTACACCAAAGCCATTGCACAAAGCATTACAATGGATCATTACTAACCCATAGATGTGTGCACAGAACTAGGAGGGGAAGGAACAAGCTGCTTTACTTCTTCCTCACTATCACATATAGTCAGGACACCACACAACTTCCTCCTAAAAATCACGCATAGTTCTCACCACATAGATTTTTGCCTTTCAAGCCACTGAATTCGCACCCACAGTTTAAATCTTCATTAATACAAAATCAAATCCCTTCACATGTTTCTACAAAGATGTAAAAGAAGTTTAAATTTCTGTACCTGCATTTGTAACTTGGTATCATTAACTGACCAGTCAATTACGATTACATTGTGAAGTATCACTTCTGGCATATCAACGTTTCCTTACAGAACTTGAACATCAAAATCATTCATAAGTGTAATTTAAACAGATTTATACCAGGCATAGCATGATGGTTAGAGCATATAGGGCAGTTTGAGGTTCAGGTTCTCTCAAGGATAAGATTCTGCTTTTCTCTATACTAGGACCAGGGCTGGCACTTCCCCTTTCCCTCTTGAGAAAGCACTTGGATGAAAAAATTGGATATCTTACTCATAATACAACTTAATCTATGTAGTAATCCCACCTTTTTTTTTGGTGGGGGAGTGATGGGGTGGAGCTAGATTACTTTTCACCTAAATCAGTTTTCTAGCCTTGTCCATCACTCTGGCAATCAAATGCTTGTGCCAACTGGAGCACCAGAGGCTGGTAGAAGCTGTGTCAACTCGAATCATTCTCAGAACTATAATCTGAAGATGAAAAACTGTTTCACAGAATGCTAATGCTTGCCTTCTTCCCTGATGTTCTTTCCTAGAAGAAAAAAAGTATTACTTGGTGCCAGAGAAATAAGCTTCTGGAATATTTCTTTTACAAGTACGTCTAGCAAGACAGGTACTTTATTCTCATTTATAAGCCAAATGGAAGAAACACGAATTTAACACTTAAAGAGCTCTCAGTTAGTCTTTTCAACCATATCCTCAGTATAAATTATGTGTGGAAGACTAGCTAATCCCTTTTAAAGTACACCATTTACAAAAAAAAAAAAAAATGGAAGTAGCTTTGGACTGTTAAAGAAAGCATCAAACAATAGAACACAAGTGGTTCTATTTCATATATAGCAGACTAGAGAAAGTATTCGAACAGTTGCTAAGCAGCAGCAGGCTATGAGTATCACATCAGATTTTAATGTTTCACTGATCGTGTGTTAAAGTTTTGAAAAATCATTTATCAAAATATTTTCTCAAGTAACTACGTAGTCATATTTTAACAAAAGTATAGTTTGAAAACCTATTAACGAAACATTACAGCAACTAATGCAAATACAGATGCTGCTGTGCCACAAGTAACATGCATCTGTATTTCAGTCCTCTAGAGCAAAAGAATAGAGAACCAAATAACAGAGAAGACTTTTAGATTTTGGCACTGAGTTTTCCCCCTAAGGACAGAACAGGCTGTCCCCACAAAACTAGTATTTACCAAACGTGGCTTAATGATCAAGTTACACTTTCTCTGGTATTCACTAAGTAGAGAATGCATGTGTCACAAAAAGCCACAAGAAATCCAAAAAGTTTGAGTCACTCAAAGTATTCCCTTTACTTTCCACACACTCTTTTCAGAAAGCACTCAGTTCCTGCTCTGTAGGTAAAAAAATCCCTTGTTGTATTTATTCATATTTTAAGAACATATAGTTTCAATCAGGTCAATTAAAATGACCTAAAAATTATCAAATAACTTAAATCAGTGGTGCAGGATGGTAATGATACTGAACATGACAAAAGCAGAACTTGTCCTATAATTCAGACTGCTAAACAGAGAATGATTTATGGCAAAAACCTCATGCATGGGGGGGAAAAAAAAAAGTTGCTAAAGCGAGAACTGTGCTCATTCAGATTAAGGACTTCATAGGTAACATCCATCTCACTCTTCAAATAACAACGTTTATTTGAACATATTAATGCAAAATAATCAAGTTTTACCAAAACAAAGTATTAAAGGCCTTTCATTAACACCCCTCCCTCCCTCCTTCCCAAAGAAAACACTACTTCAAAATATTTAGCTAAAATCCACTGGCTTCAATACAAATGCAAGCTGGCTAGTCAGCCAACTAGAAGTTTTCTGATTTTCAACTCCTCAAAGTAATTCTAGAATTAACACTAATAATAATTTTTTTTTTGAGAAAAAGCAGAAAAAATCCTCTGAATATACTCATCCAAAGTATCTGTAAGTCTTTTCAAATCAAGGGCAAAGGCCACTCAGTGTTCCAGATGTATACAATGAAGCTCCAGCATTAACATTTTTACATCTGTCGGCTGCCTCTGGTAGCACAAGTCCAGTGCAGAAGCCAGAAAACCACAGAACCATCTTAAGTTGATGTTGGCTTTTTTAGCTTCAGTTCCCAGTTCACTTATGTGGAATACCTCAGAAGTCCACTATCAGTGTTCTCAGTCATGGTGAGGATAAGACTGTTACCTGAATCTTACCCTATGAGAAGACTAAGAGATGGGAGACCTACACTGCAAATTAATTGCCTGGTAGGACCAGTCAACCTTCAGAGCTCGTTTACAAATGAAGTGCTAAGAGGTTTCGGGTGAGACTACAGAGAAAGCTGAAAACACCAAAATTTTCACTAAGAAGATTCTGCCTTCTCCCTCCACTGTGCTCCTAGTTACTGCAATTCTGCCATCTTTCTTGCTCCAATTAGGATTTCTCTTGGTGCAATCTATGATATCTCTAGTCATTTTGTTCGCCATCTGAGAAGAATATTCCTCCCCCATTCTGCTCGTAATTTCAACTATATATTAGTCCATCTTTAGATCTCTCTTCCCCATATTAAACAAGCCAAGCTTCCTCAGTGTTTCCACTTATATCACTACCAACCATATAGTCCCTGAAGTTGAGCTTGCATTTGTCAGCATTTCTTGTAATGGAAGGCTCGAGACTGTCAGATGCACCCTCTCATCCTACCGAAAGAAGGAATAATCACATCTCTCAGCCTGTTGGCTATGCTCTCATTCTGAAAAGCTCTTTTGCGTATGCTTGGAGAAAAGTACATTGAGAAGTACTTTGAAGCCCACTTAGATTCACAGCTGCTGATCAAATACACTTTTTAAAAACAAAGTTAATTAACCTAATGCTTTTACAGTGCTTTTGTATCAGCAACTGTATTCTAAATTAAGCCAGGTATCTAAACAAATACAATAATTAGTACAGAAATACTTTTTCTCTACTTATACATGTGTAATACACCCATTCCCTCTCCTATGCAGAGCCTGGAGAAAACTATTCAATTTGACAACTGCCTACTTATAAACTGAAATTGGGAAAAACACAGATACATAAAAGTTATAGGGTTGATACTATGAAAAGTTCTAGGAAAAAATATAGTGCAATTTATGACTGAGTCCAAATTAAACTCAAACCTCTGTGTCTGGTATTTGTCTGGTACTGTTGGGCTCTATGCGAATCACTGTTTAGTAGCTTCTGTGAGTCTCAACACTTTTTTCCAGACCTTGAGATCCCTCTCCACTAACTAGATATATGTTTCAGTAGAATTTAGTTCCATTTGATTAAAACTTATTTCTTTCTAGCCCAGACATATGTCCTCTGTACACATCAAAGAGAAACCACTTAAATATTTTAAACTGAAACTTTAAAATGCCAAACTTTTTATTGCCAAAAATCAAAGCAACTGCTAACATTATTTTCATGGCAGGAAAGTTGTGATGCCAGTATAGACAGTGGAAAACCTTTTTTAATATCATATACTGAAGTTCAGAAAAAAATTATCAAACTCCACATCCTGTCATGTCATTGTAACTGGTAGATTTTGCTCTGCCTTGGTGGATAAATGCAGGATGGCCATCTATTGGCTAAGACAACAGTAAACCTTGTAAATGGAAAAGCATGCAGGTACCAAAAACGGCTACTGTGAGTTGCTACTGACACCAGTCACAAACCAAACTCAAATTGTTTCAGATGGACTTTTAAACTTCATTTTCCCCTCACTGTTCTGAAAAGATGCTTCTTTCCAGTAAGGAATGGAAACTGCTACACTTTCCATGAAATAAATGTTACCACAATGTTGCAAATGAATGGTTAGTTATTTTAAATGAGGTGGTGGTATAGTTAATTTCTTATGTGGAAAAAAAAAAAAACCAGATTAAAATATTTTAAAATGCTGTGGCTTTCTCTTATCCTACAGATCTTCCAGAATGCCTACTGATTAGTCTCAAGACAGACATGAAACCACTTTTGCTCATTACACAAGAATGATGAGGCCTCTCACGCTCTATTATTATGTAGTTTTAATGACACTGACCAAGACATCTTAAACATTTCACCAGGAGATACAGGGGACAGATAGAGCAGTTTAGTATATAACAGGAAGTAACTAAATCCCACCTGGACAAGTTTTCAAGACATTGCAGCATGAATTTTGACCAGACTACACTCTTTTATATCCATGAGAGGTAGATAAGTTTAGAATACATGACTCATTTCAGTCCCTGTGAGAGACGCTAAGTGACATGGCACTCACTGTAACATTACATAGTAGAAACTAATCTAACAATTACTTAAGCTCTACAATAACATAGATAACTTGCCTTTTTAAAAAAGTATCCCTTGTATCTCAATTTGTATCATAATAGACAAAAATCAATTCTTCACATAACTTAGAATTCTAGAAAGAAAACTCCATTACAAACAACACTGGATCTTAGAAATATATTTCATATAGATTCAAAAGCAAAAGAAACTACTATTGAAGTGAAATGAATTGCCCATATTTCTAACTTCAGAAAAAATTCTGCATGAGTTGTCTTTAGCTTCTGAACTACTGCATAATTTTCTCAAATATCAGTGTTTTTAACAATTTCACTCTTGTGCAGATCAGTAAGCTTACACTTGGTATTAAAATTTCTTTTCAGTGCTTAGGAAAGCTACAAACAGTCAGCAAAAAACTGTCTACAAAGAATAGATTTGTGTTTCCTTTCCAAGCCACAAAACGTAGAAGTTTAGGAGCTGCTTTTTTTACCCCCCTCCATTTTAATGAAACCTTAAACTTTGCATAATTAGAAAAAGCTCTTTCCAGTTGTTGCCATAGGGACAGTGAACTCTTAAAGGGACAAGCAAAGCACAAAATTGTCCTGTAACACTACCTTACATTTCTCAGTCGACTTTAACATTACATGATAAGTAACACTTAATAAAAGTGTTTAGAATACTAGTTTGTTTCAAAACCTAAGACACTGCGCACGTAAAGTCCCTTCCAGACTGGTATTTAGAAGCTGAATTGGGTAGAAAGCATTCCAAACACTAGTTACCAAATGAAATAAATTTAACTGTTTTACAGCCACATAAGAGCTTAGATACTTACCAACTCAGAGAGTTTAAAATAAATAGATAAATAAATTAAAAAAAAAAAACAAACCTGCAGGTTTTTTTTTTGAAAATCCTAGAAATATACTATTAGGCACACATGATTCAAGGAAGCCCATCTTAGCAGAATAGTACCCCATTACAAAGAAATGCAGTATCAGCTCTAAATTATTCATCGCTATATGCCATATGCACCAATATGCAGAACTACAAAATTTAAAAGCAAAGCATAACAAAATTCAAACTAACTAGTACAAGTAAGGGAGAATACTTGCCTTTTTTTCCCCACTTATAACATGAGACTGAGAACTGAAGCTAAGCGACACCTAAAACAACTGAAGAACCCAATCAGAGAATAAATTAAATAATCTATTTGACTAGATGCAAGACATTTGACAAGCAGTAGGAGAGTAAAAGCTTCAGGACAAAGAATGAATTATTCTTTCCCAAGGGGACTCATACCTATGCAAGATGGTATTCTTAACAAATTGCATATTATCTCCTGGAACCTTAAACCTCTTCTTCAGAGGATCTTATCTACTAAAAAATTGTGAATTTCCTTTCTTGTAGGACTTTCTATTGCCCTCACCTTCAAAAAGAAAGGCTGCTACTAATCCACTGCAGGAACACCAATGCGATTAAAGGAAGCAATCATCTCAACAAGACATATATTCCAAGTAGACAGCACAAATAAATAGAGGATGTCTTGATTTTATAGTTCTTTATCTTCTAATGATCCACAGTAGTTCAAATGAGTTTATGTAAAGAACAGTCACTTTTATAAAGAACTGTCAGGCATGTGTTGCATACCTATATATAGTCACAACATAAAACTATCAGAGCAAAACCCACAATTATCCTGTTCTCCATTCCACAATCAAACTGTGCTGATAAGAGCTGTATCTCTGTGAGGAATATTTTGCCAGCATAGTACAACTGCACCTAGAATACACAGATTAAGCTATAGTTTCACAACACTTTTTCCACTGCAGTACCAGCTTAAGCAGTCCTCATTCCTCAGCTGTGCTGGCACAACTGTTTGTGCAGCTGAGCAGTGAGGCCAGTCAGGGAATCGATCCAGGTTAAAAATAATATTTTTCTGATGGCAAATTCCGTAATCTGCTCTGCTGCATAGCCACCTGGCACATTAACCAGTTATACCAGTACAAGTAAGGGGCAAGGCAAGAATAAGAATCTAAGGTCAGGGCAGCCCATGCCAGTGCTGCCATGGAAAGAAACGTCCATGAAATTACATTCTTGGTCTTTAAATGTTTTGGCATTTCCTGATAAAGTGCATTATCCAAATACTCCAGAATAAAAGAGAATACTATTACTTCACAAGCATGTTAAAAATAAGGGGGGGAAAAAAAAGCACAGGAGGTTTCCACTCACTTTTCAGGAAATACTATACAAGGGCTATAAGAAATTCTCTTAGAAACTCTTCTTTTTCAATGTTCCTCCCCCCTAGTTATAACTTCCTGTTCGTGGAACAAGTGCATTTTATCATTTACTGTTTCTTTCACTTGTTCACACACAAAACCTGACAGGGGATCTCTGCCCTTCAGTCAAATGGGCAAGATGCTACCGCATATGTTATCTTAATAAATTCTGGGCAAGGCAAAAGGAGGGAAAATAAACTGTAAGCTAAGACATCATCATGGCTAGACTTCGCAAACGAAGATTTGGGAGGGTTTTTACCCACACAAAGTGGGTGAATCCCTCAAGCCTGCGCAGTGGATTTTTCAGGTGAGGCACAGTGTGCACAGAACTGGCCCCACCCTTTATTCCTGAGGTTCATCTACCAGGGCCTAGCAAGCTTGGACAGTGACAGCGAGGTCCTCAGGATGTAGGTTTGGTTAGAGTATCCTTCTCTTAGATGGACGGCCTGACAGGGCTAAGCGAGCTCCATCTGCCCAGGTTTGGAGTTAGAGTTGTCCTTCTCCTATGATGGTTGCCAGGCGGCTGACGAGCCCATACTGCCCGAGAAGCTAAGACAGTAACAACGATTTAGAGCACCTTTATATGGAAGTACATTTTCTGTGCCCTAATAAAGTTGTTGTTGTTGGCTAGACTTTGCGAAGATCCTGGGATAAGCCTGTGCAATGGATTTTTTAGGTGAGGCACAGTGTGCATGGAACTGGCCCCACCCCCTTTACTCCTGAGGTTCATTTTGCCACAGCCGAGCACGCTCGGACGGTGACAGTGAGTTCCTCGGGATTCGAACCGGCGTCCTCAGAGGAAGAGCCGGCAACTTACACCACTCGGCCAACGCCCACTGCCCTAATAAAGTAACAACAAGATAAAAACAATACAATTAATCTCAAAATACTAGCTATCCTATTTGTGTAAGGGCTACACCCTACCTCCTTGGTAATATTACAACCTTCAGCAGCAATAGGACAAGCCTTTCTGTTACTTTTCTTTAATTCTTGAGTTTATTGCATGAAGATGTCTACCTGGCCACGAAAAGACATGAACGGACAAGCCTTTCTGTTACTTTTGGACAAGTACTATTGTCCTCTTGATACAAGTACTTTCTATCTTGCAGGCAAGAGCTATTGGCATACAAATTCTTCAAGTTTACAACTATGTGGATAAAGCTTTGAGAAAGAAGGTGGTTTAGATCATGTTAGTATGGCATGCAATACACAGGGAGCACACACCTGTGTCTCAAACACAGCATCCCTGACACATAACCTTCTACCTCCTTTTGATTATGGCAGTTTTTGAGAGGATTGCAGTTAACACCTGAAATAAAGTCTGATTTTACTTTTTCTTAAAAGCAAAAAACCCACTAATTTTGGGAATGGTCTTCTAATAAAGTTCACATCATCTTCACACATACATGCTTTACTGAGCTAGGTTTCTGAAGACATATCAGAAAAGTCAATAAATTAAATATATCTTTTCAAGTGTTTACACTGAAAATATATTGAACAGCTAAGTCCAACTTTTATAGTTTCTTGCTATAAATCTGCTTCAAAGCATTCATGTGGCATTTTTAACACTATCAACTCAGAGAATAAGTAATGAATGCATTTTTCTTCACCTGTGAACTTCAGATGTTTATTATATTTAACTTAAAGCACAGTTTAGAATTTTAAATAACGAATACTGTAATTAAAGAATGATCCTTGTAATACTGAATCAGAAGAATTTTTAATGCCAAGTATACACTGTACTTTTTTCAGTCACTGCTGGGCATAGGGTTCTTCTGTGAGATGGGTCACGGGCAATAGATTTTGTTTAGTGTATTGATTATTTATCTTCCAACAGATACTAGTAACAACAATACATGAAAGACTGCTGACTGGACTACTTTTTTAAAAAAACTCCAAACCTCAAGCAGGAATTAATTTAGTATGAAGCATTGACGCAGGCTTAATTAACGTTAAGAGAGAATTCCCCTCTCTCTTGGATACAACTTATCACACAAACAGTCAGGTTTGAAGGGACCAGAGGAGGACATCTGGTTCTCTCTCCTCAGGCAAGGACTTCCTAGAGCACAGGGCACAGGACTGTGTTCAGACAGTTCTTGAATATCTCCAGTGAGGGAGATACCATAACCTCTCTGGGCAGTCTGTTCCAGTGTGTGGTCACCTGCACAGTACAGAAGTTCTTCCTCACATTCAGCTGGAACTTCCTGTGCATCAGTTTCTGCCCTGAGCCTCTTGTTCTATTGCTTATACCCCTCCCCAGGGGGTTAAAGTTGTGCACTTCCAAATCCATTCCGACAAAAACATTAGCCAGAAGTATGCAGTTCTTCAGCAATTAAGAGGCACAAAATAGTGATAAGCAGTGTATTTGTCATACCTTGACCACATGACTCAAACAACTGATCATCCCACAGTATAGCTCCACAGTAGCCTATACTGTAAAGGAATCACCACATTCAAGTTCTGAGACAGTAGTCTGGCTTCTCACTTGGTCTGTCTGAACAGAGTTCTTCAGGGGACAGATTTCACTGCACTACTGTTACGGTATAAATTCTGATAGACTCATGGTCAAACTGTTGCCCATGGGTGCCCACAACCATACAACTTTATTTAGGTACTTGTTCTAACACTCTATCTGGTCTTATACAACTGTGATAAAGAGTCATGAATTTTGATGTGCCCAAATGCATCACTCAACACAACTACTACGTGTTTATGCTCAAAAAGTAAACTGCAATATTTAAAAATGCACATTTTCTCTTATAGAAATCATAATGTACCATTATCATAACACAGATGGACCTAAATTGATCTACCTTCTCAAAAGATCCTACAACAGGTAGCTGAGCAAATAACAGCAGTTTGCTGTCACTCAGAGAGGTTCCTTTCTAAATACCACTGCAGAGCTCTTTTGGCAAGTGTCCTGCACCACAACTTCTTCTGCGAAGTTGTGACATAAATCCTTTAACAAGATATTACTTATTAAAAGTTAGCTGGTTATCTTAAATGAACTTTCATCATCTGCTTACTATATACCTGTCCTCATTCTTCTGTGCCCTCACACCTTCAATCCAGCCCAGTTCAACAAGTTGCTGCTGCTACCTGCCAAAAGGGGTCTTTCTCTCCTTTCGTCACCATGGGAACTTTTCTCTGGGTCTTCTGCTCACTGGGCACTCAAAAAAAGAAATTCCATTTGCTAGGTTGGCAGAAAGTGATTATCTGGTACATAAAGGGGAGTCTCAATATGTGTCTAGCAAACTGAGCTGAATAGAAGAGGGAACTAAGAAATTCCAATGAAAGCCCACACATAGGGGAAGATGCACTGTGTTTTTTAACAGGACAAACTGTTCGTTTGGCACTGTATTATTTCTAGTTATAGGAACATGTAGAATTACTGCTGAACACCAGAGGTAACAGCCAAACACGATCATGCTATTTATACTTAAAGTAACCTACAACTATCATCAACAAAACTAACCGTATCAATATTGCTTACAGCAACCATGAAAAGTTGGTTCTCAAGTTTACCACTTTCATGTACACATTTAAAGACACTTGGGCCTTTGAAATAAAACTCTTTGCTGACTTTAGGTACCTTCTGCAATTCCTGGCCTTGAATCACTTTGTAATTAAGTGATTACAAAAGTACTGAATTAATATGTGGCAAAGATAATATGTATTTGACTTCAAGCTTCTGATGAAACTCCAAGCAGTTAAGACAAACTACTCCATTGTTAGCAACATCAGTCTGGAAAAAGAACAGAAGAGTAATCTTTGAAAACCAATTCGTCTTTCCACGAGGTTCCTAAAAATTTGAATTAAGTCCACTGAAGCTGTAGGTGAAGTAAAGAATGAAGCATGAACAAAGTTTATTAAGTAACTGAGCTGTACAGGTATTGGGTAAATCACAAAAATAACAGTTTCAGGCTTAGCACCAGATATGCAATGGCAATGCATTTGCTTAGATCTATATTTTATTGCACAACTATGAAAACCCTTCAGAATACCAACATTTTTAATTGGATAGTTTTACATTTTTGACAACAAATGTAATTTTACATTAATTGTAACCATCATCTGCATAAGTTGATTAGAACTCTTTGCAATTCCAGTTGTAAAAGTAAGAAACAGTCATCAATACAGATGACCACATAAAAATGAGTCTTGGTTTTCTGAACGACTTCTGACAAGAAAAAAAAGAAAGGAATTATTATGAGCACAATTTCTTTTTCTCTCTTTCACTTTGTTTCATTCCAGAAAATCAGCAGTTTTCATCTGCTTTTAATGGAACAGATGAAGCATTAGAGTTTAAGTTTTTTTGAAATTCTAAGGTATATGGGAAAACATTAGGCTCCACAGTCTCTTCCTGATAGCATGGCAGGTAAAAGATTAAAATCAGTCTAGAAGGCTTCAATCCTAAGCAATTATAAACTCAGCACAGACTTTCAGTTTCATATTCATTGTTAAAGACACTGACAATTTTATCTAATTGAAGGACTTCAAATTAACTTTTCTTACTCTTGGAGTCCCATTCCTCATTTCCCTTGTCTTCTTTTTTCATTTCAAAATCACCCTGAGTTCATTCATTTCAAGACTAAAGATAAAAAATAGAAGCAGACAACATTAATTGAGAAGACCCTGGGTTCTTGTGAGGTCTCTTTTTTTTGGGAGGGATTTTGGTTTGCCACATGGGTTTTTTGGTTGGTTGGGGGTTTTCTTATTTGTTTGCTTTAAACAAGATTTGCCCCTTAAATTTTTAACCTTGGAATTTTATATATGCAGACTACGTTCTTCAGCCTTGAAGGACAGAAGCTTGTGTTTAAAGAACATATGAATTCTAACTTTGGGAGCCGGGGCTCAGACATCACCAAGTATCACGCAGCTCACTGCTAAACCACTGGAGCTGGCAGAGTGCTTCTTTTGCTACTTCTTCTTGTCATCTCTTTCTGCACATCCTACCTGTAAGTAAAAAATATATTCAGAAACCAACACTTCAATTGCCCTACACCCCTTATTCTTTAACCTTTCATCTATTAAAGAGCAATCACAAATAATAAATGTCCCTTTCCAATCATAATAAAAATCCCACTTGCTACAATCAGCAAGACAAAACTAGTTAAGATGTAGCTTGAAACAGGTCCATTACTGTAGGCTGGAGAAAAGGTTAAAAAACAGGTATTGAAAGAGGACAGCACAGACTCCCTTGCAGGACACTCATGCAGAAGAAAGGAGGAGAAATGTCCTGAAAAAAACCCCCACTAATGTGGAAAAAAAAAAAGCCCTTGTGCAGCAGATACCCACTGTAACTGCAGATCTTTGGAATGGGACGAGTCTGTAATGCCTACCAGAAACAGTCTTTGACTACCCTCCGTAGTCGAAGACTACCCTTTTAACTAACATGTTATTGATACAAATCCTATCAAGCACAGTTTAGAACTACAACACTCTCAATGTAGAAGCCAAATATTTGCCTACAAAGACTTGCTGATCTAGTTCTTTGGGAATTGCATCTGCTCTTGAAATACAGTTTTACTGGTTACTCCGGTAAAACTTCTACCTACCTCAAAACACAGGACATCAGCAGGAATTTAATACACCAAGCTCAGGCTCTCCCCCTCTAATTCCAGAAATTTTCAACATTTTAAATTCCATTTTCTCAGTCCAAGAAAGATGAGATTCAGCTTCAAAAAGAATGCTACTACCTACAGGAAAAGCTGGATGATGCATTTAACATGTAGGAATAATATCAAAAAAGTAAATAAACATGATTCTGTGATTCTGATCAAGAAAAAAGAAGCAAAAGTCTCAGAACACGTTATAAGATAAGACCTCCACACACACAGACTTGAACCTCACTCACTATTTGCTCAAATACCAATAGAAGCAAATGCCTGGTCTTTATGCATGACAAAAACTAAAAGCCAAATACCTGAAAACTGTCATCATGGCTGCTTAGCAGAGCAAATACACTTAAACATAGCTATCCCAAATTGATGAAGGAAAAGGAAAGAAATAAAAACCCTCTCCCTTAAGAACCATCAGGCCTTCTCGGGTTTTTTTGGTTGGTTTTTTTGTTGTTGTTTTTGTTGGTTTTTAAAAAAGGTTGAAATACCAGTGTCAAGAACCTATCAATTCCTTTCACTCATTTAAAAAGTGAAGAAAGAACCTTGAAGTAGAATTGTCATGAGATCTGAATCTGACCATAAAAGAGATTCAATGAATCATTTAAGCCTAATCAAAACCTAGTTTTTTCAGAATATGGAGGCTCAAAATTAGGTTTCCCAGCTTTTCAAAGAAAGTAGTCTCTGTCTTTACACTGTTCACACATAGAGTATTTCTTTCCGCTCAAGAAGAGCTTAAAATATTTGATTACAGATAACAGTCACTTCAAAATGATCATACTACTTCAACTCAGAAAATAAACAACTGGTATAGTAAAATGTTTCACACAACAATTAAAATAAACCACACGAAATTGTTATACACGTCACAGTCTAGATTTTTATCAAACTGAAAAAATTGAAGTCAAATTAAAAGTAAATTACTTCTTTTTCAGAGGCAAAAGTTTTGATGACATAGCATCAATACATAGGAAATGACTGGTTAATGCAATCAGCCATACATTTCTTGTATTTTAATGAAGTATAAAGCAGATTTGTTCTAACAGACACTTTCAGTTATTTTAAGGATTTGTAGATGTTTCCATGTAAGAGTTTATTCAAAGAGGTCATCTTTTGACAACAACAAGCTTATAGATACAGTAATAACCAAATGCACAACTAAAAGAAATGCTTGAAGATCAAATAAACACATGTTCAGTTTTGTGCACTACTGTTTTCTTCATTTTACCTGTACTTTCCTGAGAAAATTACTACAATTAATAAAGGAAATTCCTTGAGCTTTCCTTGCAAGGCTTCTAATCAAAAGTAAACTCTCCTTTTTTCATTTTGCCACACTTAAAAGTGTTTACAATGACTTGAAAGTGGCACAGTAGGGCAAGGCTCAAGGTAGTATCAAACCTAACTTTCTCAACTCTCCTCGGGAATGATCACTAACACCTTGTCCTTCAAGCTCCAAAGTGGTGAAATCTCTTATGGCTAGCTCCCATTCCATAGCAATTTCATCAACTGAGAGGTGGGGAGGCAGGAAGAGGCTAAGGAGCAAAGAAAAAAAAATCCACCCACTCCTTGAAAATACACGGACCATTTTCAAAACTTCCGTTTTCAGTAATATGACAGTATCCCCTCTGTCACTAACAATTAGTCAAGAGTGCGGCCGCTATCAGGCATTTAGGTATTGTTTAGAAGCCCCATGGTCCTATTTCCCACAGAAACAGAGGCAAGCAGAATGAAAGGTCAGAAGCAACTTGGCCAGTGGGTGTGCAGTCAGGTAACTAAGCAGCTAAGTACCATGAGCTCCAACTTCCCCCTTGTACCCTAACCATAAACTGAGTAACTATAGGACAATTTCTGCTTCTTTCTCCTTTACCCTTGGTGACTCACCTTGAGAAATATCTGTTTATTTTGTGAACTTTGGGATTTGATTTCATTTCCCAATGACCCTCATGCTATTCTCTCCTGGTCAAGGAACACAGTGGATTGTGTCACACAGACATACTTACTTCTCGGCTGGCTCAGTATTTTCTTTTCCATTCTTTGCAAAACTCAAACAATTTCTTTAATTGATGAGAGAGGTGTCACTGGTAAATCCAGCTATTTGTGCAAATACGTACTAACAGGTAGACTGGCAAAAAAATAAATTCCTTAATCAAGGACTTGACTTTTTTACTAAGATATGATTTACTCAATGTCTCAATGACAGTAAGGCCACTCCAGCCATTGAGCCACTCCTTAAAATGCAGTTTTAAAACAATTCAGTACTGCCACTGTAATTCCTCCTGTTCCCAGGCATGCATGCCCCCTCTCCCTTCCATAATCTAAGCCAACCTTGGCTGTTATCGGATTCCGCAGTAAGCCAGTTCAAGGAGCAAAATCAATTCAGGGCACAAGGTCCTGTTAATTTTCTGCTAGTCTAGCTTTGAGTCAGATGAATACCAGAGTGAACACAGAGAAAGCAGCAGAGCCAACTTAGACTGATTTACTAATCACACCCTTAACACTTCCTAAAGAACAATCTTGGAGGAGGTGTGTGGGGGGGGAAATCAAGGCTGTACTCAACACTAAAACAGACTTTTCTGATTTTACATTGTCTTTAGCACTAGAACATTTAGGAAGTCAAAAAGCTTGCCGAACCACACAAGGCTGCCTCTGGCAGCTGTTACAAATAAGAAATAATGTGGGCCTGTGGCATAAGAGAAAGGAGGAGACATACAAGTTCTACAGAAGGAATGAAAAATGGTTAATAACAGCAAACTAGTTCCTTGAGTTGTTAGCAGCTAACTGGAAACTACTGTGTTAAAAGACAGCACGCAAGGTGAGAGCCAACAGAGAAATTTCAGAAAGATTTGGTAGGACAATTCCAAGAGAGAACTTCCGACCCAGAAGTAGGGAAGAAAAGACCTTTAGCTATTTAACACAGCATCATAAAGAAAAGAACAGCCTCAGAATTTTCTTTTTCTATCACTCCTCTTCTCTAGAAAGGGAATTCAGGTCCTTGGATATGAAGCATGCTCTTATTAGGATGAGGTTCACAGGTGGGCAGCCAAAGGCCCAGGCTAAGAGAAGTTTACTTTGTATCGGCAGCTATCTTCACCTGTGAAAAGTTCACTGGCAGAAAGTACTGGGCTAATGGTGGAGGATTTTCGACAGAACAGCTGCCAGGAAAAAGGGGGAAAGAAAGGGAGAATCGTGGTCATGGAAACTAGTTATTGTTTTCTCTTTTTTTTCCTACTAGTTTCTAAACATAAGGACAAACCCAAGACCACCACGGAAACATCTGGGAGGAAGCCTCTAGTTTCCACTTACTTTCTGCCACATTCATAGTAGTAGATAAAAAGAAACAAAAATCCATTAATTAACCTGAAAAAAAAATTCTACACCAACACAAGGTAATAGATGTTGATAGGCAAGAGTCAAATAGAAATACTCACAGTGGTACCAATACAAATTTATTTTCCTGTTGCTTTTTTTCCTAAGACTGTATTTTACACACAAGGATGGAAATCTAACAGACAGATGTCTAAACAGCTATTCCTCTAGCCCCCAATTATGTAGCCATATTTTTCTTCTAGAATAAAATACATTTCCTACCTAGGAACTGATAACACATAATTTTAGAATTTGCTATTTTCTCCCCAGGTTTTCCATGTTTCACTATGAACTGTCTTCAAGGAAGAGAAGAATGCTAGTTCTCTCCAAGCTGTCGTTAAGGAAAGATGTGATCAACTGTACTTGTTGTTATGCAAGGGACTAATACCACCAATCCTTTCTTCTGCATTTTATTCCACACAGGATTTAGGGAAAGATTAACAAGGGAAAGGGAGAGAAAAGCACTGAAGAAACAAAATGCCTCCAGTATTCATGGCTTCTCAATACCTATTGTTTCCTGCTGCCACTTTAAAATGCGACCATTAATCCTTCTAAAAATCAACCTTTTTTCTACCTTAAACTATAAATCCTTACAAGGGCCCTGACACCAGATACAGACTAACATGACAATTAGATACTCAAAATAAAAAATTATAAATAACTTGCTCTGAAAAAGACAGACAACGAAAGCAATTGAGGAAAGTTGAGAAAGAATAGCAGAGATGCCTCATGGCACCAGGCAAGTAAGAGATTTTACCCTTGTAAGGTTCTCCACTTTTGTGACATCACTTGGGAAGAAAAGGGATCCCCACAATAGTATTAAGATTTACAGAAGATTAGAATTCACATTACAAAAAAATCCAGAATATTTCCAGACTAAGATCCTGTCCTTGTATTATCCCTATTCCAGGCCCTCTCTTGCAAACTATGGAGAGAGGAACAGAGCAAAAGTGCAGAAATAAACTCTCACTCAGATTTTGACTTTCCATGGTGTTTTCTGGATATTATATCATCTTACAATCTTTTATTAGGAAGCTAGCTGTGTTTTTTCTCTCTCTTTACAACTCGTGTTGAACATTGAAAATATATAAAGTTCATACAATTAAAAAGGATTGTAAAACCTCAGTGTTTATCTTCTAATTGCAGGTATAGACAGATATTGGGTATTTTCAGGAAATGAAAGAACCAGGAAACCATTTTATAGAAGCAAATACTAAACAAGTCCATGGAGAAAAAATAACTCTGCTAGTCTTGACTGCTCTTCACAACTCAGACATAATAATACATCTTTGTTGCAAATGCAAGAAATAAGAGGCCCGTTAATAGAAGTAGACCAACTTCTGGAAGATAAGATGAACTGTGTTGTGCAGATAAAGCGGCAAAGGATTTATAACTACTTAATCTGTATTTCACAAGAATTCAATTTTTCACGCATCCCAATTTTCCAGTGCTTGTACTGCAAAAATACTAAGATATGGGTTACAGGTGGGTATAATTTAAAAATGCAGATGGGGACTTTTCACAGGAGCTGGCAAGAAATAAGCTATAAAAAACCTCCCAAAACTCTTGTGTTTTAATGTTGTGATATCACCACAGGTCCCCCCCATAAATGAATGGCAAAGTAAGTACTATTCCAATTACATACAGTTTCATTCTCACAACAGGTTCAGAAAGGATGGCAAAGCTTAATTCTTAATTTCAGAAAGCAAACAAAGCTGCACTGCTAGGTTTCTCCTAAATCAATTTAAAATCTTAGTCAATCCATGCATACCAGAAAACAAAGCTACAAGAGTCATGGAAGCTGCACTGCAACAGTGAAATACGAAATGCGAAAGCGCTTTTGAAATCAATGAATTTTGACAGTCTACACAGTCAGTGAAGGCACTCTGCAGCATTCACTGATAGGACAGTGTAAGGTGATGACTTGCCCTTATCACAGGCAGGCACCAGCTTGAAGTCACACAGACAAGGCTGAAATACTATTTTGCTCCAAGACTCTTAAAAACTTTGAACACGATGAGAATTGTTTTTTAATTAACAAGATCCATGCTAGTATAACTGAATATTTTTCTAACTAAAGTATTCTTTTCAGTGTAAATTATATTATGTTGAGGCAAGTTGCAGGTTTCAATCTCGTTTGCGTTGGCAAGAACTCTCCCACTCATTGATGGGGAGTGGAAAAAAACATTCCAGAGGTGTGCCATTGGCTCTACACTGAAGAAACAAACTCCAATTTGGCCTGCTCTTTTGGACAATTTCAACAGGAAGGAAGCCTGTAGCTCCATTGACTCTGCTAACACCATTTGGTGGTACTTTGACTTTAAGATACTCTCTGTCTACTTGCAACCTAAACCCATGACAAATCAAGCAAGACAAATATAATAAACACAACCAAGAAAACAGGAAAGAAATCACATGAAGCTTCAGCACCTTGATAAGGCTTATACACTTGTTTTTTGTACAGCATTTTGTACACTGATGGACATTTACATTAAGCTTTTGCTTGAAAGAGTTGTATCTGCCAGCCCAGACTCTGAACATGCAGGCCAGATTAGCAACTACTGTTGTGTTACCAAGTCCATCCAAACTCTTCAATTCAAACAAAGAGAACAGCTACACACTAATTTTAATTTACTCATCCTTAAATGAAGTTTTATATTCATGCATATCTGAAGAGCAGATAATTTAATAGATTCACTAGTTTTCTCTTAAAATCATTAAAAGTTACAAAATGGTGTAACTCTAGGCCACCTCAAATGTAGCAGTACACAGGTGAAACACGAATATCTTTACAAAACATCTGTTTTGCTATTCAATTTTAATTGCTTCTTTCCTCAAGTGTCAAGCAAATGCAGCACCTCTTCTATACAATACTCTCAGTCTTTCTTTCCACAGTTAACTCATTGAAAGTTATGCTTATCTATTAGCCACACTTTCAAAAGTTTCAATGGGATCTGAATTTCCTACTCCACTGCAAAACTGGACTAAAACATTTGAAGATTAAACACCTTAGAAAAAACAGCCATTCATACTGGCAAGGTGACTGTTAGGATTCTTGCAAGCACCATCACTTAAAGCTCACTAATTACAACATATCTGTTAAAAGCATTCAAGACTCTTTGCTTATGTTCATGTAACAGAAGAAAAATTACTGTTGCCATCTTTCAGGTAGGTCAGATTTTACAAACATTTTAGACAGTGGCAGAATACACATGAGCAAGTTCCATGGTTAAGTTAGTTCAACTAGTTCCTATTTTTTGAAGGGCTAGCTTCTAATTTGCGCCATTTTAGCTGGTGACCCTGTTAACAGATGCAGTGCCACAGTGGGCAGAGGTTAATCCTTGAACAGGTCTTTCTGTTTGTCAGTTGTAACACCACTCCTAAGTCTATGGTTCCATAAAGGGTTTTCTTCACCAACAATATCAGCTTAATTAACACTTATTTCTTCACCATACCTCAGTTTTGCAGAAAAAACACTTTGTGGGCTCATACTAAAATCACATCAGTGAACTAAGGGGAAAGGATGACAAATTCATACCCCATCACTGATGTGGAAAACAACCTCCTTAGTGGGAAGTTACAGGAGACTACCAAACTGATCTAACAGCTCCTCAGCACCAAGGTGTTAGTCCCATTCCGTGAGATCACCTAAGACAGTTAAATAGCAATCTGGTTAGTTCTCTAACCCCCAGTACTGACCCAGCTTACAGAGAGATGAAGCCAGTATGAGGGACCAGCTGCTCGTGTCAGTGAAAGGAATCTTCTCTGTTCAGCCACAGCAAACTACCAGACTGGACCCTGGTGCTCAAAAATACTTGCTGCCTTCTATTCTTTTGCTTTAAACCAGCTATCTTGAGGCCATTTTATTACTCCAACAGTATTTAATTTATACAGAAATACTGACAAAATAGCTAGAGTACTCCTTTCACTGCAGCAAAGGCATATTTTTGTACCAATAAGCCAAAACTACTCACAAGTCAAAGCTGAAGCTTTTCTAGAAAAACACGAACTACGCTAGTGATCTCTGTACGCGGACTTCTACATCATAGAAGGATGACACTCAATTCATTCAAAACGGCACAGCCATGTTGGCACCTTTCACAGCTTTGACAAGACTTGTATCACCATAATAGTGAAGATAACACATTATCAAATTGGTATTTTTCCTCCACAGTGTATGTATGAAAGCACTATTGGGAGAAATTATATTTTCCTTTCAGTCTGGGTTTTCAGCTCCATGCAGAGGGAAAAAAAAAGAAACAACAGGCATTTTCTGTGAACCTTACTTCTTAACACATCACCTGCTAGACACAAGAGACTAGAGAGAACAGACATTTCCACAATCCAAAGGACAATTTTCTTCTGCTCCTTACAGTTTATTTCATTCTCCTTCACCTGACACTGTGGAAGAGGAATCAAAGAAGTGTTGTACTTCAGGCATGGAAAAGGAAGATCAAAATGTGCTTCTTGTACAGGAGCAAAAACTAATCCTTTAGTAATACCTTTTACACATACATCCATACTAAGACCTAACTCACATTTACTACAAAGTGAATTGTATGTCTTAAAAAATTGTTAGTGGTTAAATTTTCCTCATATTCCACTCGTTTTACAAAGTAAAAAAGTTCTCATTCTGACTAAAGAGTGTATCAGACATGATCCACTGTGATAACCTTCGACTCCCAGCTTTGATAATCTACCTCTACCATAAGCAGCTACCAATGAATACAAGCTGGTGTCTAACTCATTAATTTCATAATTCTTGTATGAATTTCTGGCAAATATTAAAAGATGTGTCAAAGCATCACTGAACAAATTACAGCTATTAAAAACAGTTATAATTAATTTTAAAAGATTGGAACAATTTAAAATTACTGGAGAACTAACAGGCGTAATAGGTGAAAGATAAATAATTTACTAAATGGCTAATCCAATATGTGCATTTTGGTAAACAAATTTATTTTTCATGAGACTGCAAACTCTTCTAGGGTTGACTTACTTAATAAATATTTATACAGCACCTTGCACAAAAGGGTCTAATGCAAGTCAAACTCTCTAGCAAATACCAAAGCATAAGTAAAACACAGTAATCCCATGATTGTCGATTATTCCAGTATGACAGTTTTAAATACAGTGTTTGGGACACACATACAAAATAATTTAATCCACATTTACCAAAGGCAAGAGTAATATTAAAAAAAAAGGGGGAGGAGCAAGACAACAAAATTTTTAACTGAAACACTTTTGTAAGTCAATATGAAACATACTGCTTTGTACTTATAAGCAACATAAATGCCTTTTGAAACATACTTTTGCTGAGCTCCTGGAGATTGTCTGTTCCCAGCCTTAAGCCTGTTAGACTTATGAAGGTTCTTTAAGAAAGATAACCTACCATTCTCTCTAAAAGAACATGCTTGTTCAACAAACGGAAAGTAGCAGTTTGAACCAGCTGAATGAATTGAAAACAACCAAACAAAAAAAACAACCGAACAACAACAAAAATTTAAGTACAGAACTCATGACCTCTTTCTGTTTTTTCCCCCTTTCATTCTCTCAGGAAAGCCTAAATGGAGCAGTGGCAAACTTAGCAATTGATACTCTGAAGGAGAAACACAAGAATAAAATGACAAGCTCTAAATGGATCTCTTAAGAAATGCAAGTTTCCAAAAAAGATTAGAAACAAAAAGAATGACAAGGAGAAGTAGAGACTTTCCTTAAGAGTTTAAGCACAACACGAATCAACAAAGGATATAATTACAGGCCATACCGTACAACAATTTTTCTTTTTTAACTGCTTTTTTTCTTCCCCAGGTAGGTCAAACAGTTCTTTTTTCCACCTGGGGAAATTAGGTTTAGGACTCACACTACAGAAGACTTTTCTATATTTCTAGTTTTCAGTGTAAACCAGAAGTCAATTTTCAAAATCCAAACAGCTTCAGAAAAACAAATGATTTATCTGAATGTCCATGTTTGGGCACACCTTCGTGGCACTGGATCAGTAAAAAGTACTGAAGTCTTGCAGGGTTGTTAAATTCTGAAACTTACTGTACTTTTTGAGTTACTTTACCCTGTTGAAAAAGACATTCTGAGAACACTGATAAACAGACGGATCAACAAAAGATTTTTTTTACACACAATGCAATTTCCTTGGACAAATGCATTCTAAATGCTCCCTAAATGTATTTATGCTTAATCTTTCTACAAGTCACCTATGAAAATATCTGGTAAGAGCAAAGTATTCTTGAATAAAGACAGGCTGCAGCAAATAAAAGGTTGTTCTTAAGAGTACTTCTTATCTGCCAGTGATTTCTTATACATTTCTACCAGCATTATCTACAAAACAGAGATGTGCCAGGCAAACACTTATTTCAAGACTCAAAAAACACCATAAAAATCTTTAGTCCATAGTAAGTCTACATTAAACGGCAAATAAGTTCAGGCTTACTAAACAATTTGATACTAGCATGGCTCTAGTATCATGGCCCTCTACAGATAAATCAGACATGGGAGTACATTAAATATGCCATTGCGTGCAACAGACCCAGGGAAACATGACTGAGTTGTACTACAAGTATGCAACAAACCCGTAACTCACACTATCTAAAGAAATGTAAACTACATATAATGTCACGATAAAATAATGCTTTTCACAAAGTACTTTGTGAACATCATGTATGTCTAATGTAGTTTAAGTAACTCCTCCCTTACTCATGGACATTTTTGCCCTGTGCTGCTCCATGCACTGTCAGTCTAGGCAATCCCGTTGAATCAGATCCACACCGACACACCTGCAAGCGTAACTCAAGAGGTTCTGTGCGTGTGGAACCAACAATGTCACCAAACATCTTACAGTCAACAGTTTCTATCACTCACTGTAGTCAAAAGCCTACCATCATTATAAGACAATCTCAGTATCCCAGAAGTCTGCTCAGTACCTTAGACATTGACCCCAATATTTTTTTTGTCTTCATCTTCTTAAGAACCTATTTTAACATGATTTTTGTTTAGGAAACCAAAGCTAACCTTCCTCTCTAAGGTACTGTCCCATAAACAGCAAAATGAACAAAGCCCCATTTCCCACAGATTTGCATTCTGTCTCAGCCATGCTCCTGTGTTCCAATTAGTCACATTCCACCTCTATCCCAGATGCCTATTATCTTACCACTCCCTTTCAAGCACTAGCCACAATACACTAACCTCTCATGTCCTCTAACTACTGACTGAAGACTACTGCATTTCATACCTAGTTCTTATCCCACAGACAACCTGGTCTCCTGGTGGCTAAATACAGGTAACTGCTAAATTCATGCTAAACTTTCCCCTAAAGAGATGATCTTAGTGAAGCCATCAACGTTATTAAAATGTAAAATCTTTGAGACCTTGCCCCTTGGCTAATTTCTTTGCTGAAAATTAACTGATGAGTTCAAAATTTATTGAGATAAAGGACCAAAGGAAATGTAACTGCTCAAGATCTGTGGCTTCAGAAAGGCAAATTAGACAGTTTATACACTACACAAATACACAAAACCCAACAGCATCTATTTCTTAAAAAAAAACCCAAACAAACAAAACACAGAAAAGAGGTGCATCTCAGATCAGCACCTTATCCATGTTAGAACAGCCGATATGAACTCCAAAACTGCAAAAATTTATCTTCTAGCATATCTAAGGTTTCTTAAAGAAACTGTATTTACATATTTTATTCGTTCTTTTAGTAAGTATTTGCATCCTCTGATCATTTTCAAGTGCATTTTAAAGGACACAGAAGTTTCACAGACAAAGAGGGTTCTACAAATTTTGTGAAAATTGGAAGCTTTGCAGAAAAAAGAAACTTGAATTCATGTGTTCGATGAGGGGAAAGGCAGATGAAATTCTGCCTTTTCCACTGACAGTCCCAGCAGTCCAGCCAGCACCACATAGTACCAGATTTGATTAATTTTGGAACAAGGTTAAGACAATTTGCATTTAAGTGTTCATCTAGCTTAAGATGATAAAAGTAGCAAGTATATATAGTAGCTTTGTCCCCCACTTTTGGCAAATTTTAGCAAGCTTAACACTATGTTGACTAATAGGTGCACAGCTCTCATTGCTGGGGTGACTTTTTTACTTTTTAAAAACTCATATAATACAACCCACAGTTTTCTTCTACTGCTGAGTGTTCCCTAGTTAATGTTTTTCTAAACATTAAAGAGAGCACCAGGTTTACACCTATTCTGAAACGCAGACTTTTAAATAATGGAAAAATTAAATTCTGTTCATAGTACAACAGGATCTGAATGAGGTTTAAACCACTCATCATTGAAGACAGTGAAATTTGATCTTCATCTGTGCCCTGAATAGGAAAGAGTTACACATTTTCCGTATTGCTACAAAAATTGATTACACATAGCATTTTTCTAAGAATATAATGCATACTTCAAACAAAAGAGTCTTCTGGTTAAATTCTGTGACTAGATACTAGCTTACGGTTTATTTAGCACATTAGCACGTTATGCTTAACTTCTTGCAACCAACACAAAAAAATCTACCCCATTCTATGAATATTAACTAATTAACTACACCTTAACTGCATCTCTGGCAACAAGAATATCTTGAGTGATGCCATTCATTGAGCAACAGACGTGAATACCCTGATATCCAAGAATATCAGGATATTAAACACAAGATCAGGTCTTTTAACTTAAATTATGTCAAGCTATTTCACTTCAAAAATTCCACTTAAGGAACACCAAAATCCAAAGGCAGCGTAAGACAAAACCAGAAAATTCAGTAAACATCTGTGCAGTATTTGGAATCCTTACTTGAATAGGAGTTGAGCTTGCTCATTAGTTCAATAAAAACAAATCCCTAATTTTACTACGATAAAGGGCTACAAAAACTTCTGTCAGAGAAAGCATCAGTATTATGTCAGTGATTTTTTTGTAAGCATTCTCAAGAGAGGGTAAAACTGAAACCCCTGACTACAAATAAGAGTTTGCAAAAAAATAGTAACCAATTGTAAATGTGACAGCTTTCTTGCTTTCATAGCTGCATTTAAATATGTGGAATCCAAACTAGACCAATTTGCTCAACAGGGTTCTGGATGTCTTAGGGCATCCCCCAACATTTCTCCTGATCGAAACAGAAAGCCTAGTTGTGATAACCTATCATGCAAGTAAAAGGGAAAAAAAACCAACCCAAAACCAAAAAAAACCAACCTGAATCACTGCATACATTCATAATAACAAAAGTTAACTTTCATTTCAAACATTTAAATATTTGAGTTTTGGGTACAGCTTTAAAAAAATCCAGTTCTGAATCACTGGAATTTTTGTTCTATTTCCTGTAAAAGCACCAACAGCAACATCATTCAGCATTCCGCTTGCAGCAGTTCAGAAAAGATCAGTCTGATCCTGCAGTCCTAAATTTACAGTCATTTCATAAACTTGAGGTCACATATGATCAGCTTCTTTCTTCCAGTGTTTCCAGCCATGGACATCATGATAAGGAGGCAGCACTTGCAATAGGATGAAAAGTAATTTAGTTTTATGTTTCAATGTACATTCTCACAAAGAAACAGTCTGCCAATAGCTCTTTAAGCTGCCCAGCAAACAAACAACAAAAAAAAAATATATGTACATCTGCTGAGAATAATGTCTTCAACAGACTACAGGTTTAATTCTACATGGTTTGAAAAGCATACCTATAAAGCCAAAGACCGTTACAAAAAAACACAAGACCTTGGCCCTCGAAGCAAGTGAGGAAAACTACTATCCTTCTTCCATTCTGTCACTGGTGGAAAAGAGAAGTTTCTACCAGGACACTGTCATAGGAAGAGGGCCCATTTTCAAGAATTCTATTATTGTATCAGCAAATACAGAGTCAAAGAGTAGAATCCTTTGACTTCTCTGACATCAAGAAGCAAAAAGGTTCACATTTCAGTCTCGGAAAGCTGGTATAAGCAAGAGTAGCATAGCATAGCAAGATGGCACTGCCCCCACATGTAATGACAGGGATGATGTTTCATCAAGCATCCTGAACACAAAACTGGGATGACACAAACTGAGTTCTCCTTCAACTGCCTTCCTTACCTCTTCCCCTTTGTGGGCTCTCCTGTGAAATAACATGAGAAGAAGTACTCAGGTCTTCTCAGTTTTTAAAACAAATTGAGACTCAACTCACTGTCCATTCTGGTGCAGCACAAGCCAAGGTACTATCTAAAGATGACCATCCCTAAGTTTAACATCTGGATAATAGTCACAAACGACTGAAACTTTAAATTGAAGAGCAGAACTTACTGAAGCTGATGACATGTCTCCTAATGTGTCAGTGGAACTTCCCTCTTGCAGGTATCAGAATTCTGGGGTTTAACAAAACCCAATTACAATAGAATAAAGAACAAACAATTGAAATATGTGTATGAAATACAAATGCCTGGTTATGTGACAAATCCATAAGCTGAAAATTTTATTCCCCATTACACCAAATCGTGGTCAATCATGAATATAAAGCCACTGCTGTAGCTCTCCTTATGAATTAGCACATGTGCAGTACCAATTTTGTGGCTGAAATTATGGCCAAACCAATTTGAACAGTCTAAAAGAAAGACTTTATCTGTCTTATGCTGATGTTCAAAAGATGTACAGACTACTGAAAATTACATCTACTTTCAGTGTTCTACAGTTGAACTTCAGAAACTGCTTTATTCAGTCTGTATCAAACACCCTAAACTAATGATTACTAGAAAACCACACTTGAAATGCACTCCCTGCTAAGAAGCATTCCTCTGGAATTCCTGTTTTATGTAGGTACTTACTGTCATTAACACAGAAACACCCACATGTCTTGGGCACAAACCAGGCCCTGCTGAGCCACCAGGTACAGTACAAAGAACACAAGGCTTCTGCCCTGAAGGCCTTGCTACATCTAACAGGACTGAGCATTCAGACTTTTAGTACGAGCCTTTCAATGAATGAGACAAAGCACTGCACACATCCGCACAGCGTTCCTGGGTCTCTCAAAGGGGCAAAACAGAAAAAGAGAAGAAAATGAGAAACCGTACGCACCTCTTCTCTTCAAAAACCCTCTTATCAGAACCATTTCAAGAATTTCGACTCAACAATTAAACTGATTCGAATAATGGAAACCGACGTCCCAAATATACTATATATGGAATCGAGCCCAGGCAGCCCCCGCAGAGACACCGGGCACCAGAAAGTGGCACCTCAGACAGTCGGGTACTCATCCCCAAATGGCGGAGTCTCGCCCAGCGCACTCACACCTGTCACCTGCCAGGCGCCGGGCCAGCCCCCCTCCCTCTCTCCCTCTCGCAGCCAGGCGGCCCGCTGGCCGCTCCC